>BSBM01000456.1:22877500-23142500 GCA_027924585.1 Larix kaempferi
GTTGATGAAGGGGACACACATCCATGGAGGACTACAGATTTGAGGCACACCATAGGTAAATCAAATACCAAAGCATGTGTTAAGAATTATTCATAGTTTATTGAATGTTTTTTTGAGAAAATACTAAGTTTGCTATGTTTGGTGTACAGGTGCAAATGTCTGTTCAACATTTTCTATTGGAGACAAAGTAGATCTTTTACAACATGGAGTGAAGGTGGGTGAGGGCTCCATATTCAATACAGAGCTTGGGAATAAGGTTCATGGAAAGATTGTAAAGAAAGGATGCATAGTGGTTAGAATTGAGAAGGTGTTAAAAAATGATGCTCCTTTACCACATCCAACTGGATTTGAGGAAACACTAGGGGGTGCAATAGAATCTTATGAGATTTGGCCAGAAATAGATTTGAAACCTCATTGTGAAGATCAACCCATAAATATTCCACAAGATAGGGCTGCATTCACATGTACAAGGGTTTCTCTTACACATGGATGCATAGGAACAATTATGTGCATTGCCAAAGGAATGATAGTTAATGTCCATGAGGATGACATGGTTGTGGGTGAAACACTAGGTGAAGATAACTTTGGCGTTTTTGTGGAAGAGATACATGGGTATTGTGAAAGATGCAAGATTGGGGATAAGTCTATACATGGATTGGTTAGATGGCCAATACATAAATTGGTGGACAACATAGGTGAGATGTTAAGGGTCAAGACAAAGTACAAAGAGCCACCCATGGAAATGCTGATATGGGATGTTATAGAGGATACAAGTCCTTTATACCAATGGGATGGGGATATTTATAATCAAAAAGATCAAGATGTCAATGTTCTTAATGCATCGAGGCCATATAAAAAGATTAAACGAGCTATGACAAGAGAAAAAGTTGCAAAACGTCAAACCAAGATAGATAAAGAGAAAGAAGTCCGACTTTTGGCTGCAGATGAATGTTGTAAACAAGATTGTCTTCAACATGTGGATAGGAATGCCATTGCAAATGCTAGAAGGGATATGGAATGCAAAGACAAAAATGGTATCAGGGAATTTGTATTGAATTCACTTGTTTCAAACACTATCATGTCAAAGAGCCATGGCCATGGCCTACCTCCTATTATTAAAAAAGTAAAGGACATGAGATTTGATGGTAATGTTATTTGTAAGAAAGCATGGTACAAGATACATAAGATTCCTCAAAGCACCTTCTATAGCTACCAACATAATTTTGAACAAGGACATATGGAATCCATTCATGGTAACACCAATACATGTAAAGCACGTGCACATACTGTGGCGGCCATAGAAATACTGCATAAAATTGTAATGGACAATTCAGATTTTTCGCCAAACCAAACACGTCAAGTCGAAGCAGATGGAACTTCTTCTCCTCTAAGATTGTTGCCTTCGACTTACACACAAAGCTCTTTGTTAAAAGAGATCAATGTGGGTTTGGAAAAGCTCAATTGTCCATTAATATCACAACCAACAATGAGCAAGATTTGGAACACTCATTTTCGAGACGTGGCATTCTCAAAGAACACCAACTTCAGTAAATGTGGTGAATGTATTGTGTTGAAAGCACAAATGAAGTCAACAACTACAAAAGAGTTGGAAGAAATGGCACGCGCTAGATTGAACAAACATAACAAGATCGTTATGTGTGGAAGACATTGCTACTATGCCCACAGAATCATGTCAGAGAGGTTTCCAAAGGAGTATTTGAGTATTATCCATGATAAAATGGATAAAACAAAGACTTCAATTCCAACGCTACGCGTCAAATCAAAATCTATTGTAGGAATAAACTTGGGTTTGTCATTGACAGGTATGCTAACACATGGGCATAAGACAGGAGGTTTTGGTCATTTCTCCCTACCATTTGTACATATGGGATCACAATTTACCATTACATCACTTGCTAAGTGCTTAAGGGACCTTGAAGACCCACATCTTGATATGTATGGTGATCTTCTTTATGAGAGTGGAAGTTCAAGAAACCCACTTTCAAATGCATTACTTGACACCTCTATTTACTCAAAATGTAGAGTGTACAAGGATGAATTTTTATCTCATGGAAGATTAGAAAATCAAGATATCGATTTTAAACCTCTTCCTCCACATTTATTGTTACAATTGGATAATGCAGCAAGTGATAATAAAAATCGTTATCTTTTCATGTTTCTATCACTTCTCACTGCAATTGGTGTCTTCATCACTATTGAGGTTGGGTTCTTGCTCGTGGGACACACCCATGAAGACATAGACGGGACTTATGGGAGAATGTCTTCCAGCTTGAAAAGTAAAGATATATATTCTCTACCTGAGATGATGGATACATATCGCAAAATTGAAGAAAAAAGAGTGTTTCCACCTAAACTGATTGATAAGGTGTATGACTTCAAAAGCTTCCTTAATGGATACATCAAGGAAGGAAAAAATGCACTAGTTGGACATCTTAATGTTCAGTACTTCCAATTTCTTGTACTCAATGATGTTCCGGTATTAAGGTATAAAGAATCCGTAAGAGATGTTGAGTGGTCAGAACCAGTTGAGTTATGGAATACAGACGATGAAGGTCGATCTAAACTGCCCATAGGGAAGCCATCTTTCTTACATCCCAAAGAGAATGAAATCTATTTAAAAGAACTAAAAGAAGGAATAACATCATACATAAAAATGTGGAAAGACACAATGGGTGGTGAGGATTTGCCAATTGTTACACCAGAATGGAAAAATAAGGTAGAGTATTGGGAAAGAGTTCTTGATACTTTATATGAAGATTACAATGATCATGCAATAGTGGATGCAAGTGATTCATCTTTTGAGGATTTCTGGCCCAAGACAAGGCAAACTCCAGATGTTGGTCGTAATGCGCTTCATGCAATCTCAAATATTATGGATGGGGATTTTGATACTATGACAGGTGAACCCGTGTATGTTGGACCCAAGTGCAATAAGCCAAAGACAAAATTCAACCCTATTAATGATGTTGAGAAAGGAAAGATGTTGCTAGTTAGATCAGGAAATGAGGATGAAGGGGAGATGATTTGGATGGCAAAAGCCACCTCAAATATATTTCAAGATGATGAAAGTGATACTCTTCATGTTAAAGTTGATTGGTGGAAGCCCGGTTCAGGGAAATACAATGGAAAAGTATTAGAAGAATATTGGGTACCAAATCTTGATGACATAGAGCTTGGATCTATTGCAATTGATACCATAGTTTGGGCATGGATGGCTAAGAAAGAACATTGCAATAAGGCCAAGATAAATAAACATGGTGTACAAGCTGTCCTTGACCTACTTGAACGAATAACATGAGATTAGGTGGAGATGATTCATGGATGTAATTTTGTTCTTTGGAGGACCAATTAATACATGAAGAAACATTTTTCAATTTTTCTTGTATATTGAATATTCTCTTCAAATTTATTTGAGGAGTTTTATATTATTTGGTACAAATATGAAAATTTTGTTTAAATTGCAATGTATTCATGTGACGATACTTCATGCAAATTACATGACACCATGAAATATTAAACTTTCAATGATTTGTTTATATTAACATAACTTCTCCCATAACTTGGATAATCAAGTCCAATAATGCACTTAAAATCAATATCTTCTAGTTTTGGCCTATTAAAACTATATTGGAGTTAATTTGGCATATTAAAACTATATTGGAGTTAATTAGCATTGTTTTCAATGTAATACGTTCAAACACCAAACAATATCTAACATGGAAATTACAAATTCCAATGCTTTGTCTAGATCGACATAACTTCTCACTCCATCAAACTGGATAATCAAGTTCAATAATACATTTAAAAGCATCATCTTCTAGATACGATCTATTAAAACGATAATGTTGGGCTAGCTAATTCGTATTCTTTTCAATATAATACATTCAAACACTTCATGAATATATATTATAATAAAATAAATTAAACTGTACTACTTTGTTTCTATTCCAATTCATAACAAAATTATTTATTTTGATCATTAAAAAACACGCCTAGACTTATAAAATATTTTCTTTTGACATCTGTAAAATGTTTCCAATAAAAATTACCAATAAAAGTTCATAATAATTTGATTTTGATTGTTAAATGACACACAAATACTTATAAAATATTTTGATTGTTAAATGCACTACCAATAAAAATTCATAATAATTTGATTTTGATTGTTAAATGACACACAGATACTTATAAAAAAAATTGATTGTTAAATGCACTTTTAATAAGTTTAGTGGGTTTTCACTTTTGTATTTGTAAGAAACAAAAATGTACTTCAATGTTTCTATTCTAATTCATTGATTTCAAATGTACCACACTTCTCGATCCATCAAACTTGGTTAATGGAGTCCAGTAAAGCACTTACAAGCAACATATTATAGACTGTCTATAAAAACTTTATTATGGGAATAGCTAATTAATGTTTTTTAATGTAATATGTTCAAACATTTCAAAAATAAATACTGGACATACAACATACTATAGACTTTGTCTATAAAAAATTTACTATGGGAGTAGCTAGTTAATGTTTTTTCAATGTAATATGTTCAAACATTTCAAAAATAAATACTGGACAATTGCAATAACTAGAATGGGTTTTCCCTCTTTCTTCATGTATTTGAAAAAAAACCAATTGTACTATAAAATTTATATTCTAATTAATAATTTTTTTTGACCTTAATTGGTATACTTAGACTTTATCCAATACAATATTTTCTCTTGTTGGCTCTAAAATAGTGCCAACCACATATCATAATATATAGTATTGAATAATGAATATTTCTTTAAATGTTAGATGATTATATTTATATTATAAAAAGGAATCTAGGCTTAACCAATCAACATAATCCAAAGTAATAATTGATAGTTAACAATGTCCAAAACATGTAGAAACTTGTGGGCTCATAATAATCCCATAAAATGAAGGGAAAAAGTGAAGTGCCTAAGTACCTATTGTGCTATATACTTGACAAAAATGTCCTAAGGCATACAATAGACAATACATATAAAGGGAAGAAAATAAAATAGAGTATGACCTAATTTTCCATGTTGTTGCTCGTAGATATGTTATTGATTATTTTTCTAGTCAATATTCTAAAGATTATTAGGGGTAGTGTCATCATCCAAAAGTACAATATTACAATGACTATAGGAGCTAATACGTCTTCATGGTATTAGAGGTTTCACCTAATTCCTAGACATTTCCAGTTCTCGTTGTCTCTTGAAGTTGAGCAAAACCCCCCATGTTCTAGCCACCCATTATCAAGATTGAGAATTACTAAGTTATTATGCCAATACATAAATTTGTTATAGTAACAAACACATTGACTGTTATGTCATTAAATAGCTTTCTAGGTCACTTTAAAATGGCGACAATTTCTTACTAATATGGTAATTCAACACATGCACAATATATGCTTTATCAAATTATAAATAAAATGGTTAATACTTTCAACATACAAATAATGCCATTAGATAAATTAATAGGTAAGAAATATTAATACAAATTACAAATTATAATAATAAAATAATGTAAAGAATCTAAGTTTAAGCATAGGAAGATATGCTTCAACTTAATATAAATTTGATTTTATATAGCTTATAATGATAATATTGTAAAAAAAATGGTGAATATATAGATTGAAATGAGTGAATTAAGTAATTTTTAGGTTTTTCATTTTTTGAAAACTCAATCTTGTTGAAGTTCTAAATTCTAGATCCGTACTCGACAATACATATAAAGGGAAGAAAATAAAATAGAGTATGACCTAGTTTTCCATGTTGTTGCTTGTGTATATGTTACTAATTTTTTTTCTAGTCAATATTCTAAATATGATTAGGGGTAGTGTCCTCATCCACAGGTTCAATATTACAGTGACTATATGAGCTAATAATTTTTCATGGTATTAGAGGTTTCAGCCAATTCCTAGGCATTTCCAGTTCTTGTTGTTTCTTGAAGTTGAGAAAAAATCCCCATGTTCTAGCCACCCATTATCAAGATTGGGAATTAATAAGTTACTATGCCAATACATAAATTTGTTACAGTAACAAACACATTGACTGCTATATCATTAAATAACTTTGTAGGTCACTCTAAAATGGAGACAATCTCTTACTAATATGGTAATTCAACACATGCACAATATATGCTTTATCAAATTATAAATAAAATGGTTAATAATTTCAACATACAAATAATGCCATTAGATAACTTAATAGGTAAGAAATTTCTTGCAACATCTATTGTTCATGAGATGAGGTAAACCTTCATCAACTCAAATATTAATACAAATTAAAAAATTACAATAATAAAATAATGTAAGGAATCTAAGTTTAATATTAGGAAGATATGCTTCAACTTTATATAAATTTGATTTTATATAGCTTATATTGATAATATTATAAAAAAATGGTGAATATAAAGATTGAAATGAGTGAATTAAGTAATTTTTTGGTTTTTTATTTTTTGAAAACTCAATCTTGTTGAAGTTCTAAATTCTAGATCCCTTGTATAATTCCAAATTTAATGAAATATGTGTTGTTTGGACCAAAACCTTCATTCTATTTGCCAAATCTTTCATCCAGATGAGCCCATAGCTCTTGTGGAGTTTCAATATCAATAGTGATTAGGAGAAATATGTAATCCGGCATAGTAAGCTTCATTCTTCCAATGTGCATGTCATCTTTATTCAACCACTCAATATTCTCTTCAGAGGATTCGAACTCTCTTTCAAAATAACAATCAAAGAGATCATGGCTCTTTAAATATGCTATCATATTTAGTTTCCATTCATCATAGTTGAATAAAGAAAGAGGAGGGATTCCTTCTAAATCATACATAGAAGCTGTAGAAGACCTGCGAAAACAATATAGAATAACTGCAACTACTACTGCTGCAAAAATGAAGAAACTGCTGCACTCGAAATCTTGATAATAACCTGCAAAAAACTCTCAAACATGGAGATAAACAATACTCTCAACATGCTCTAATACCATGTGAAAATCCTCACAACAGATCTAAGAGATGATGTATACCTCATAAGAGAATGATATGATTGAGCAAGAAAATAGAAGAAAAGTGGTTAATACAATATAATGAGCAACAAAATAATATGGTATAGTAGAACTCAGATAGAAGCAATAATACTTCACACACACTAGATTATTAATCACAAATGGACATATAAATAATACAATGCATGAGGAATTCGAATTCCTAAGGTGGCAATTCGAATTAGCCTTCATGGAGTGATCAAAGGATCACTTGAGTGTTATCAGAGCACAACTAGTATCATTAGAGCACAACTGGAAGTCTTCATCATCATCAGTGGAGTCATCAATGCTCAAGTAACTCTCAACCATCAGTCAAACTAACTCTGGTAGGTGTAACTGATTGTAACTGAGTGTAAACTGAAGACAACTAGACTGGTAGGTGAAGAAGGGTGAGTTTCTCCCTAAAATCAAGGAAGAAGAGCGCATTAAGCTACTGGAGGGATAAAAATGAATAGTGGGAAGCTCCTTGGGGTTGGATAACTGAGGGCTAGGTGCTGGACTGATGACTGGGATGCATGCAAACCCTAAAAGTGCATGCATGACTGAAAATGTAAATGGTCAAAATACTGGTGGGACTAGGATGGAGTATAGGAATATCCTAACACCCCCCCTTAATCCATCCTGGGCCTTGGTAACTAAGACCAAAGGTCACCCAATACAATAAATAATAACAATCAATAAAGCAAGGAAGTGGGAAAATTTCATGGGAAACATACCCCCTCCTCATAAAACAGACTATAAGGCACACACAAAAATAAATGCTCCAAACTCAAGCAGGTGTGATGCTTGGTCATATGTCTGGAGGTATCTTCTTCTTGGGAAGAAGTGGATCATGCTCAAAAAGCATGTGCTTGTACTTGCTCTTCATATCGAATGTGATGAGAACACGTCCAACAGTATGAGAATGATCCTTGAACCTATGATTCGAATAAGCTGAGGTAGGATCAAATCTGTGAAAGTGCATATAGTCGTTTGTCTTCTCCTTCGAACCACCATTGGTGATATTATGCCAAAAATAACTATTACATGTTTGCTTGAAATAAAAAATCATATTTAAGACTTAAAAAATAGTTTCTTGAGATCTCCTTTGAACTAGCAGGGGTGAGATCAAAACTATCATATGCATGAGAAATTATCCCAAGCAATAATTGCTTAGAATTCAAATTAGATCCAAGACTTGAATCATGGTTTCTTGAGATCTCTTTTGAACCATGAGAGGTGAGATCAAAATCAGTAATTGCATGAGAATTTATCCCAAGCGAATGGCAATGGCCATAATCTTCAATAACCTTCTGAAAGCATGAATTTATGATCATATAGTAGTATAAAAGAGGATATAGCTGGAGAGGAGCGAATGCATTACCTTCAGTAGTTGTTTTGACCTCTGAAATAATCATGTGATCATGATGCAAACCAATAGACTCTGGTGCAGAAGAGGATTTAGGACCTTTTGCAATATCTAGAGTGTGAGCTGGCACGGAAAGAGAAGAAATTTTGAGCATGAGTGGAGAATCTGCAAGTTCGTTGTCAACAAATTCAATATGAGATGATACTAGTGCATGGTCTGAGAGACCATCAAGGAGAGCGAATGCATCACTTTGTTTTCTTTTGAAGGGGTTTGGACCAAAACCTTCATTCTGTTTGTCGAATCTTTCATCCAGATGGGCCCATAGCTCTTGTGGAGTTTCAATATCAATAGTGAATGGGAGCAATATTTAATCCAACATAGTAAGCTTCATTCTTCCAATGTGCATGTCACCTTTATTCAACCACTCAATCTTCTCTTCAGAGGATTCGAACTCTCTTTCAAAATAACAATCAAAGAGATCATGGCTCTTTAAATATGCTATCATATTCAGTTTCCATTCATCATAGTTGAATAGAGAAAGAGGAGGGATTCCTTCTAAATCATACATTGAAGCTGTAGAAGACCTACAAAAACAATATAGAATAACTGCAACTACTACTGCTGCAAAAATGCAGAAACTGCTGCATTCGAAATCTTGATAATAACCTGCAAAAAACTCTCAAACATGGAGATAAACAATACTCTCAACATGCTCTAATACCATGTGAAAATCCTCACAGCAGATCTAAGAGATGATGTATACCTCACTAGAGAATGATTATGATTAAGCAAGAAAATAGAAGAAAAGTGGTCAATACAGTATAATGAGCAACAAAATAATATGGTACAGTAGAATTCAGATAGAAGCAATAATACTTCACACACACTAGATTATTAATCACAAATGGACATATAAATAATACAATCCACGAGGAATTTGAATGCCTAAGGTGGCAATTCGAATTAGCCTTCATGGAGTGATCAAAGGATCACTGGAGTGTCATCAAAGCACAACTAGTATCATCGGAGCACAACTGGAAGTCTTCATCATCATCAGTGGAGTCATAAATGCTCAAGTAACTGTCAACCATCAGTCAAACTAACTCTGGTAGGTGTAACTAAGTGTAACTGACTGTAACTGAGTGCAACTGAGAGTAACTAAGTGTAAACTAAAGACAACTAGACTGATAGGTGAAGAAGGGCGAGTTGATCCCTAAAATCAAGGAAGAAGGACGCATTAAGAAACTGGAGGGCTAAAACCGAATAGTGAGAAGCTCCTTGGGGCTGGCTAACTGAGGTCTAGGTGCTGGACTGATGACTGGGATGCATGCAAACCCTAAAAGTGCATGCATGACTGAAAATGTAAATGATCAAAATATGGGTGGGACTAGGATGGAGTATGGGTATATCCTAACATAAATTGTCTGTAGAAGGTATCTAGCCAGGGTCGTGGAGTGTTTCCTTCACGAGTGTTTAAACCGTGTCAAAACATCAGTGTATCGATCTGTGATCTGTTTGTGTGAAGTGGTTTCTCTAGGTGTTCAATCTTTTGGGAGTACCCTGTGTACCCGAACAAAATACATTGCTTTAGATACTTGTGTTTATATTAAAAAAAACTTATCTTGAAACAAAATCTAAGAAAAAATATTTCATATCGAGGGATAGATTAATATCTTTCTCCTCATAGACTCTTTGGACAGACTAATGATATGGCATCTCATCATCTATATCACTGTCATCGATCAAAGTGACCTTTGATATAGAGCTTTGAACTTTCTGCTTCTTTGCTGGAGTGTTTGTTGCAACAACCTATGTGTTCACTACTGAGCTCATCACTGCAAGTTCTCTTTTCATCGCTGCAGCTAACTGGATCAGTGCATTGAGAGCGGCCAATGGATTTGGCTGTGAGGTGTCCTACATGAGTACCTTACCTTTTTCATTAGTTTCATAGGTCAACCTCAGAGGTGTACTTGTTTTCCTCGCTTCCTTGTCTACCAAATCCCTTTTAGCCTTTTCTTCAAGTGAAAGTTCCAGTTTTCTGTATTGCGTACCTTTGGCTTTAAGATCATGTTGATACTGGAAAATAAAGCACTTTTCCTCCAGGGGTATGTTGTTCAGTACCTCAACAAATGAATCAAAACCCTGATAAATAGAATCATCTAGGCCAGTTTGATGAGCATATTCACTCTTCATGTGCTCTTGTGCAAAGTGGTTCTTCAAAAAAGAGCTAAGATCATTCATCCTCTTTGGGGATTTACCAAGCTTGAGGGAAACAATATTCTTTCCAAGTAACCCAACATGGGTTTAATTTTGAATTACTAGAGGCCCGAGATGAAGTGGGAAATTTTGGCCACCCTCTTCTTTTCAGACTAGTAAGTTTTAGAAAGACACCATCTATTATTATCTGATAAGCAACCTATTCCAACAACAACTTGTCTGGCACAATTATGGGCAATAGACGGGATGTGTTTCTGCCCAAATCCCGACATAGGAGAAGTATTCTCCTATGTACCAATCACCCATAGCAGATACCAGTGCCTTAGCATTGTCCAAAAAATTGGGAGCATTCACCTTGAAAATCATGAAATCAATTGAACCAACAAGGTGGTCAAAAATATCATAAAGTAGGTGGATGAAATTGTCTTCCCAGAGTGAAGAGAAATAAATATGTATAGGTGGTGTAGACGGAGTCCAATTCCATCCCATGGAAGGAAACTAGAAAGAATCACAAAAGATATCCATGATGTAAGCCGAGTAAAAGAAAGTGGGATTTTTGGAGGCTGGGGTCTTCTGATATTTCTCAATTGCTGCCTTAATCTTCAGTGATAGAACTTGAGCCCAATTTAATGATTCTACCGTATTGAGTACACGGTGAGAAATGGGTTCCCACTCAGCCTTAAATACTGAGCAATCTGGTAGTCTCTTTAATCTGCAGAGCATAGCTTCCAATAAAGAGAATGGATCTTTGAACTAGGAAATGGGATAGCATTTATCACCTTGGGCATGCAGCTCGCGGGGTTACTCATCCAAGACTTAAGCATTTCATCAATGTTGAATTGGGTCTTGGTAGAGTCCATGAATTTGGCATTGAGCAAATGGTCGGGTGGTCTTAGGGAAAAAGCTATAGCAAAAGATTCAAGCCGTGTTGAAGCCTCAGGTAAGTTAGTGTTGGAATATGTTCCTAGGAATCCAACAAAGGGTGTCAACACAATATGAAAGGCTTCAAATCAATCTCGCAAGATATGATTCTATCGCTAGGATATTTGGAATAGATGACTTCCACCGATATTAGGCCTCCGCTGGCACTTATGGTACTAGATCTCTTGTAGATTCGTCTTCCAATATAGGAAGATCTAAAAAATTTAACTTAAAAAAAAAAAAATGAATTGATCCTAATTAAATGTAATCTAATTAAGTTATGTCAGATTGAAAGATCGAAATGAATTTGTAGAACAATCAGATCTAAATGTGAAATAAGCATGTCACCAATGAATACATATATGCATAAGATCTAAGCCTAATCAACTTTAAACAAGACAAGATACAATAAAAATTGACAGAGCCTGTTCAAAATATAATAATATATAAGATTGCTCTATTTAAATATGTTGATCTACAAATCAACATTAATATAGGATAGCTGTTAATTAGCTGCAAGTATAGATAACACGGGGAAAATGAAGAAATTCATCTAACTTATGTTCATACATAGATCATCTATTTAGACAAATCTAAACAAATGAATTTATGTATTTAATTAATTTGAAACATACAATAGGATTGCTGAATAATTAGAACAAGGAAACAAACCACTCACCAAATAAATTTGACAAGTATACAAAAGGCCACTGAGAGAAACAAACAGATTTTCATTAAACTTTCCAAACGTTACATGTTCTTAAAAAAAACGAGTGTCTCCAGTTCTTCCTTTCAATCATTCCTCCCCCCCTTTCCTATGACATCTAAACCCCTTTAAATAATAATTACAAAAGTTACAAGGGAAATCTCCCATAAAAAATCGGGATTGCAAAAACACCTTCTAAGATTTGCCAAGGGCTTCTCGCCACTTGGAAGCTACATCCAATAGGTCTTCTACATCCTCGTATCTTGCATGCTTCAGCGTTAGCTGTACTTTGCAACTGAAGCAGTCAATTTCCTTTTTCTTCAATTTCTTCCACTCCAACAAGAACAACTAGACCTTTACCCTTGCATTTATAGGTGTTTGAATTAACTCCTTAAGTTGATCAATGTGAAGGTGTTCCAATTTATTCACTCTTTCCTTGAATGCATCACACCTTTGTTCAACTTGTTGAATCATTAGTTTGGGAGGATCTCAATCTTCAATTAGTTTCAAAGCTGGAAACTCCAACTCAGCTAACAGATCATCTTAAGAGAGCCATTTCTTGCATCAAATTGCATGTGCTTTCTCAATAGTATCTCCTACTAGTCCACAGGCATTTCCCCCAAAATGTAGGGAAAATCTAGCTTTCTTAATCTTCAGGCTCTCGAAGAAAGGTATATCCTGGGGTCCTTCTTTGATGTATCTTTGCCAATCAATAACATCCATGATATCCCTATGTGCCTACTCTATTCTTTCATTATGTAGATAGAGATCATTAGACTCTTTCTCAAAATCAATATTAGTCTGCCTAATATGATCTAAACATTCAAACAACCTGATCAGAAGGTTCTTGTGATCTTCATTGACATGCAAAGTGAATTGTTTGAACTCTTCTGCAGAAAATTTAGAGAAGGAAGATGCATTATCAATGGCTGTTGCATCCTTCACTTGTGCTTTTAATTTTGTAATATTTTGAACATGACCATCATTTGACATCTCAGCTTCATAAAGCTGCTATGATAGTGTATCAATTTGCATGTATTTTTCTCTGAGGAGGTTGTCATGTGTATTTTTCAATTCTAGCAGCTGAGAGTTATGTTTTTCCTCTTTTTGAGCCAACTCCTGCCCAAGCTTTTGAAATTCCTACTGCTTAGCTTCAATCTCCTTATTCAGTATGTAATTGAATCATAATTAGCCCTAGTAAAGCCCCCCATGGATGCAGCAGTCTCCAATGCTACGCGTTGTATGTCAATAGATACCTTCTGCCATATAACTTGATTTGGAACAGGACCTGAATGTACAGAGCCTTCTTTTTGCCTCTTATGGCCTCTTTTCACTACTTCCTTCTCAGATCTACTATAGAAATATTCCCCAAGTGAAACAACAACATCTTCATAAAAAACTGCCACAATCTCAGTTTCATGTGTAGATACCTGAGATGTTACCAAAGGGACTTTGTGGGTCAGAAGGGAAGTTGAGATAGGAACAATAATATGAGGAATAGTGGTAGAAGGGATGGAAGCATTGTAAATTGAGATCTGAGGTAAGGAAACAACCTCATGGGGATAGAGACAAATACTGATGGTGTCGAGTGTTGTATAGACACCTCAGAGGTCATAACTTGGGCAGTGTGTAAAGGTGGGACTGCAAGTGGAACACTCAATGATTCTTACAAAGTGGAAACATGAGTGAGGAGTGGCCTAGCTTTGGTGGATGGAGGGATTGACACACTTGCAAGTGTAGTGGAAGGAAGTGAAATGGGTGAAATTGAGGATGAGGAGGTCAGTGGAATAGTGGCAGTAGTGGATTGAGAGAGATGAAACTCGGTGGGAGAGCCATTAAAATCAAGACTATTCAATCTATCAATAAATTTCTGATAAATGAAAGTAAACTTATGTTCCACAGGCACACCAGTTGGAAGAATTACATCCTACAAATCACTATATCCAATAGTGGTTACCTTCGGCGGGGAGCTATCAACTTTCTGCCTCTTAGATGGAGTACTTGCTGTAACAACTTGGGTATCAATAGGTGAACTTAGTTGTGCCTCCTGTTCCACAGGAACACCAGTTGGAATAATTTCATCCTCCAAATCACTATCTTCAATAGTGGTTACCTTCTGTGGGGAGCTATCAAAGTTTTGCCTCTTAGCTGGAGTACTTGCTGTAGCAGCTTGGGTATCAACAACTGAACTTAGTTATGCCAATTTCTTTTTCATATTTCCAGATGATTGAATGAGACCCTTAATATATTCCAAAGGCTTGGAGGGTGAAGTATCACCAACGGGAGCCTTACCCTTGTCATCAGTTTGATATGTTAGCAACAGTGGAGAGTTTTATTTTTGGGCTTCTTTCTCTGCCTTATCTTTCTTTCTCTTGGCATCTAGTGACAACTCCATTTTGATATACTGCAAGACTTTAGCCTTGAGTTCCCTTCGATATTGAAAAATGAATTTATGTTCCTCTTTGGTAGAATCCCTGTTCAATAATTCAGTAAATAAACCAATCCCTTGGTAGATAGAATCATCTGGAGTGGTCTCATTCACATAAGAACTCTTTATGTGTTCCTGGGAAAAGTGATTTGCCAGAAAATATTTGGGATCCTGCATCCTTTTGGAAGCCTTCCCCAATTTAAGTGCCATGATATTTTTTCCAGGTGTAACACCATGGGTGGATTTATGAATTACGAGTGGCCCAATGTTGAGTGGGAGCTTAGGCCACCCCCTTCTCTTGGCACTTGTCAATTTAGGGAAGATTCCCTCAACAATTGTCTGATAGGAGATTTATTCAATTGGAGACCTGTCTGGAACAATCTTGGGTAGCAGGTGAACATCTTGACTGCCCCAAATTCTAACATAGGAGAAATATTCTCCAACATACCAATCCCCTATGGTGGAGACTAGTGTCTTGGACTAATAAGAGAAGGCACATACATCCTGTTTGAAGGTCTTCTAATAAATGAACCCAATGAAATGATAAAAAATGTCATACAAAAGAGGTACAAAGTTATCGTCCCATAATGTAGAGCAGTAGATGTGAACTGGAGGTGTAGCCACGGTCTAGTTCCACCCCGTAGAAGGAAATTGAAAGGTGGAGAAGAACACGTCCATGAAATAGGCCGAATAATAAAAGGTTAGCTTCCTGGAAGCTGGTGTCTTCTGGTACTTGTCAATTTCCGCCTTCAATTCTAGTGATAGTATTTGGGACCAGTTGAAAGATTGCCCTGTAGTAAGGATGTGGTGAGGTAAACGTTCCCACTCAGCTTTGAACACAATGCAATTTGGCAGCCCATACAACCTGCAGAGCATAGAGGCTAGCAGGGAGAAGGGTTCCTTGAACCACGAAACTGAGTAAGAATTATCAGCTCTAAGGGTGAAGTTAGCAGGTTTAGTCATCCAAGACTTTAGCATCTCATCAAAATTTAAACGGGTTTTAACAGAGCCAAGGAAACCTTTGTTGAGGAGTTGCTTAGGTGCCCTAAGGGCATACGCTCTGTCGAAGACTTCCAACCCAAAAGACACCAAATGAAAACCATCTTTGTTGTTGAACGACCAGTCTTGGGGATTGGCATGGTCGATAATCCACTTTATGGAATCAGTATAGGGCATGATAGCCAGACTGGCTACTATGGCATGCAATTGGGATCTACTAATGTTTTGGTAAAAAGATTGGTTTTGCTCAAATGCAGACAGGTCATCGTTATAAAAAACTGCATAAATGCGAGAACAGTCTTGGTGGGTAGTCTCATAAACTCTACCATCCGTGTCAGTGAAAAGGCCATTTATTGGGTCCTTGTTTGTGAATTCTTTTACATCCATTTTGGACCGGGCATTCCTAGACATGGTTGTGATATTGATGAATTCAAAAACAGATAGAAAATGAATTAACAGATGTCAAAATTACATAATTTTTGTAAATACCAAACCAAGAGTTATAGAAAACCAACCTGTGATGTCGACGGATGCAAGTAAATGACTTAGATGAAAATAAATAGTAAAATCTTGAACGTAGAGTAGAATTTCACAATTCGCAAATGGTGAAAAAGAAGTGAAAATGCGAAAATTTAACCAACTGTGGGGTGAAATCAAAAGCAGACGATTCAAAAGGATGAACGGGTGAGATTAAAGCATGAAAAATGAATGAGGAAATGCGGGATCAACACTTTGAAAAAAATGATTGAGGTTTCCGCAATCCACAAACAGTAATGCAGGTTGCAGGAGTGCAATTTGAAATATAATTGATTTTAAGTCCCTACAATCCGAAATTGGATTACGAAGCGATAAAGAAATATCAAAGGTTAATATTTCCGCAGTCTACAATCTTTAGTTTGCGGGTTCCGAAACACAAATTTTATTTTATTAGTGATGCAATCAATCCACATTCCACAATACGCAATTTTAGTTTTTAAAACACTTTCCGCAATTAGCAATTTGCACTGAACTTTGCGGGTTGCAGGTTGTGGAAAGACAAAATGCATTTTGACTTTTAAAATGATTTCCGCAATTCGCAATGGGAACTGATAATTGTGGGTTACTAAAAGAAAATCCACTTTATTCAAAACACTTTCCGACATCCACATTCCACAATTGCGGGTTTTGTATTGCGGAATGAAGAAATCCAAAATCCAAAAACCTTAAGCTTCCGCAATCCGCAATTGCGGGTTGCGGATTGTGGATTGCGGGTTGTGGAAAGGAAAAATTTAAAACTCAAAAATAACGCCCGCAATCCGTATTGCAGATTGTGGGTTGTGGAAAAGAATGGTTATTTCAACAATCTTAATTAAATCCAAAGAATGAGGATAATTAAAGATAAAGATAATCAATAAAAACACCCCAAAAATAAATAAAGAAATTCAAAGTTAGCTTCAAAAAATAATAATGGGGCTCCCATTTATTGATAAAAATGGGATCTGTTGTTCTTACAACATGCCTTGAACACTGAACAATTTGGAAATCCATATAATATGCAAAGCATGGCTAAGCAAGGGAAGAATACTCAACACCTATATCCAGCAAATCACCTATAACTAGAAGAGAGAACAAAAGAAGTATAGACGGACCCTTCTGGAAAGAAGAAGCGTTTCCTGCCCGTTCGTTTATGAGGTAATTTTAAAAATATTCAACCTAAGAATTCTAGGCCATCAATTCATGTATATCCAAATTGGTGAACATGGGAATAATACTGAGCACAACAAGGGTTAGACGACCCTTCATTTACTAGATAAATGTAAAAATATTTAATCTACAAAGGCTATGTCCTGAATTCCATTTTATTACGAGGAGGATTAGCCTCCCCTTCATTTAGTAGATAATTATGAACAACTATATCCAACAATTCACCTATATAAAAAATAGAGAAAGAAAGAAGGATCGACCAACCCTTTTTGCATTCTAGAACTATTATGAATAGAATACTGGGCATCAGAAGGGTCGGTCACCTCTTCATTTATGAGGGAATTATAAAAATATTCAACCTACGAAGGCTAAGACGTCAATTCAACTATATCTAAAATGGTGAACACTGGAAGAATACTGAGCACAAAAAGGGTTGGCCGACCTTTCATTTACGAGTGAACTGTAAAACTATTTGATCATTGAAGGCTATGTCGACAATTCCCAACATCCCTTTTCCGACGAGAAGGATCATCCACCCTTTCATTTAGAAGATAATTGTGAACAACTATATCCCGCAATTCACCTATATCCAGAATGATGAAGGAAAGAAGGATCGACTGACTCTTCTTGCATTCTAGAACTATTATGAATAGAATACTGGGCAGAAGAAGGGTCGACCGCCCCTTCATTTATGAGGGAATTATAAAAATATTCAACCTATAAAGGCTAAGAAGTCAATTCATCTATATCTAAAATGGTGAACACCGGAAGAATACTTAGCACAAGAAGGGTCGGCTGACCCTTCATTTACGAGAGAAATGTAAAACTATTTGATCTTCGAAGGCCTTGTCAACAATTCCTGACTTCCAACTTCGGATGTAAATAGTAGGGACCGGGATAATTGTGAAAACCTTTAAATAGCACTTCAACAATAACTAGGATGGAGAAACAAAGAAGGATTGACTGACCCTTATTGAAGTCTCGAACTAAAACTAAAAGAATATTGGGAAGAAGAAGGGTCGGCCACCCCTTCATTTGAGAGGGAATTATAAAACTAGAACTTTGAGAAAGAGCGGCTGCTCTTTCTTAGTGGATATTTCCACTTACTAGCAAAATGTGTGACGAAATGTTCATATGAAGTTTTTGTTCAGAGTGCCGATATATATGTTCACCACTCCTAACAAAAAATACCTGGAGGAAGGAGTGAATGCTCTTTCTCCTCAGCAGCTACTTCCAACACCAAGAAATAGAACAACTTGACGATAGAGAGACCTCTCTTTCTATGACAAAATTTCAACTTGCCAGCAAAATCTATGTAGCAGAACTTCTATAAATTTTGTTGTTAAAATGTCGATATCTATTTTCTCGGGGTGATTCCTGGAACGCTCAGACTGTGACACATGGCATATTTGATTTTTACAATTAGTTTATCTATTGTTGAAAACAATATTACGGATATTAAAGGTACCATTTCAATATAAATCTATGGATTCCCTGGATGTGGGTGGCGATAATGGCAGCACCATGAGGGCTCGGGATAGCACAACACATGGGCATGAGCATCAACCAACTGGCAATGCTAAAGTCAATCCTATTATGGAAGCAACATCAACTCGCTGGTCTCATTAACCCTCCTGCCAACGAAGTCCCCTCTGTTCAAATATTGTAACTTCAAAGAATATTATATTTGTACCTTATTATTCTGAAGATGTTTCATTCCTCCGTGAAGATCTTATTGTATATCCGGAGATGTTTATTCCTCCGTTGGAATGTGGTAACTTGGGTTATTAGACTTCCCTAGTGGGGGTCGGCCCTATATGTGTTATGTGGGTCAAATGGTTGTTAGACCACCCTAGTGGGGTCAGCCTCGTCAGTTGTAGTGGGGTGTTTAACCCAGTGGTAAAGTTGGGGATGACCTAGTTAATATAAAGTACAAGTCGGAGATGTGTATAAATAGAGGAGGTGTGTTCGTCATTTGACATACTTCCCTCACTTGAAATCTAGCGCATTTGTGAGAGAGAGGTCTGCTATGGAGGAGGAGGAGATCATGTCTTTGGTTTGCATCTTTGTATATTGCTGGTCATCTATATTGAGGAAGCTTTGCTGGGTTTTCTACCCGATGAGGGTTTCCCAGGATAAATCTGTGTCTCTTGTGTTTATGTTGTGCTTGTTGTTTCTTTAGTGATCCTGTATATGCTATTATTGTGAAATGGAATGTAATGCTGATATTTTCTGTCTTATCATATTGAATCTTAACATGGTATCAGAGCTAACCTGAAGGAAGGCAATGTATGGCACTTACGACACTTGCTTCACTTGCAACAATTTGAAGGTTAGGGTTTTGTATAGAAAAAAAACCAGTCATCATGGAAATTTCACTATAACTCCATTTTGGCGAAGTTTCGGGATTTGAAACCTTCATAGGTCGTATATAACATCCGCAGGTAACTTGTATCCAAAGGACACCCTCAGATTCGTTGTACTTTGTGAGTTATGATCAGTACAAGTTAGGGTTTCTGCCTCTTCCAGATCTCAGTCAAATTCAGGTGACCTAGGAAAAAAGGTCATAACTTGGGCTCGGAAGCTCCAAATGAAAGTTCGTAAAAAGTGATAGGTATTACATAGAGTGTATTATCTCAAAAAATGTTTTCAGAGGCCGAAGTTCAACCAGTGACATGTGGAAATCCGTACAAGTTCGCTCTCCTATTTTATCCCATAAACAAGTCACGTTGCGACACTTGGCATAAATCTCTCTCAGAAAATACAATTGAGGTCAGACCTATCGGGATGGAAATATGACAAGTCAAGATACCACAGAAAATTTTTTTAGACCCTGTGGATAGAAAAGTTCAGAGTTACAGCAGAAACAATCAGGTACATATTTCTGTCAAAACATAATTATTTTTTGAGCACATTCATTCATGGCTTTCGGAATTTAAGGTTTCGGAGAAAGTTGGAATTTTTGGAATCAGAGTCCATGGCTGAATAATAATCAGGAAAATTGAAATTTAGAGACCAAGATCGAATTTTTTGGTTGGGTAGAAGACTGGGCTTGATCAAACCCCAATTCGGGATTTTTATCGGAAAGGTGGAAAATTAGGGCTTCAGCAAAAGTTGGAATTTTTGAAGTCTGTAACCATGGCTGGAAGATCCTCAGAAACATAAGAGTTTAGAGCCTTGGATCAAACCTTTTGAGTGGGCATAAGGGTGGGCTTCATCAAACCCTAGTTTGGGAACCTGTCCAGAAGATCCAAAAGTTTCGAAGGCATTTTTGAGGGGTCAAATTTTGGAGATTTCAAAATTGAAGCATGCTAGTTTGATCCGCTTAGCAAGACACATCCTTCCATACATTCATAAGTGTGAAAGTCAAAGTTTGAATTTTTAGGGTTTCTCTGACAAACCCTAATTGAGCTCCAGATCCAGTTTCAGGGGGAGATGAGGCTAAGGCCTTACATAAGGAGACTACAAGAAGTCTCAACAGGTATGACTTAAGGAGATACAGGTATGTATTGAAATCTGATTCTTGATTAAGTTCATAATATGTTTGTCTTCATATTATTTATAAGTACAATCTTGATTAATGTTAGATTTTTCTTATCATCCTAATAAAAGTATGAATACATGTGAATGATAGAAGACATTCCTTGATTTAGGTTATATGATTGTACTAATGCACTCTGGTGTTGTATGAGGTTGATGTTGTCTGCTAACAAGATACAGGTACATCATGAAAGACAAATCAAGTTCCATGACCATGACAACATGAAGATAAAGACTCCTCCATAATATTTGATCACATAGAAGTTCTACTTATGAGGTATGTTAGACATAACTAAGTAGGTATACTAAACCAGGTATGTTTTCCTATATCAAGTTAGAATCTTACCTTGTGTTAGGATCCCTTATATAAGTATACTTGGTATGATTGGTTATGCTTATTCATAAAGTTAGTAATGAAGGGTTTATGAATATTATGTCTCTTATCCTGATTGATGACTTAACTAACCAGATCAAACAAGAATATGCATGAGTAAAAGAAGACTTCCCTGAAACCTTGAATACTAATGTTTATTATCTATCATGATGGCTATACATATTCGAGATTATAACATACTAATGAATGTATGTTTGTGTATGAGATCATGAGGATGACACTAGTGCACACTTGAGCATGCATAGTGGTACATAATGAATAGAACTTCAAAAGACATATAGAATATCAAGTGGGAGGCAACCACACAAACATAAAAGATAAGTATTTGAGTTGTTATTTGAAATAGTAAATGATATTGCTTGTAATAGGTTGTATGCATATTTGTATTCCTAGAATATATCATGATGAGTGTAAACATTCATAGAGCATTGAACAATATACTACTAATATACATATGATTGGTAAGTTGGACAAACATTCCATTGTTGCTGTCTAGAATGAAACCTTTTTGATGACATGCTGAGAGCTATGCACACTCTCGATAATATGTTCTAGTAGAGATGGAAGGCATCTAGATAGCCACTGTATGCATACAGGATATGGAAAAGTGTTGTACCAAAGTATTGGTCAAGTCAGTTGCATAACTATGTAATTGATATCTGTATGCATAATACGTTATCATGTCAATATGATTTGATGATTATGAAGTATTACTAATCATGTAATTAATTTTGATTTGTAGGAAAGATCATGACAAATGATGAACACTGAACAAGTGATGGATGTTCAACAAAAATATTTACAAATCAAACACACTATAGAAGGCTCTTGGCTAGAAGATTCTCTTAGAAAGAGGAAGAGAATAATGATGAGATGTTTGCTCCAAGTGGCTAGATAAGACCATTATCTTAATGATGTAATTGAAGAAAGCTCTGTTTGGGTACCCAGGATCGATAGTGATCACCATGGGTGATGTGGATCTCAACCTTTGCTACAAGGTTGAATATGGTTTCTATACACAAATGGCATGGATGCAAGAAGGAACTCACCACAGAGTTCAAATGATGTTGAGGCTCATATCAGTAGACCCATCTAACGAGAGATGGCAAAGAAGATCTTTCAATATATAGTGTGAATGATGTTCAATCACAGAGGAAGAATAGACAGTTTCTTGACAAGCTTGGGCTTTACCAAAAATCATGAAAAGAAAGAAGAAGACGGCTGCATAAATGAAAATGAAAGATCTCAGATTGATGCGTTACTTCCTAGTATGGCAAGGCTCAGAATAAATCTTTCTCATCCTGGGAAAGTATGCTGTGAAAGTCTTGAGAATAATTGATATGTTGGAATGTGAAGCCATGGCCACTCTCATGAGTTCCGACTTGAATTTGTTAGCTAATAACTCCTTAGAGTTAGTTGATGTGACTCTATACAGACATATTATTGGGTCGTCTATGTATCTGACGAATACCGGGCCAAATATATGCCTTGTTGTGAACACCTTGAGTCAATATCTAGTGAAAACTAGATGTGTTCACCTAAGAGTTGCAAAGCATGTGATGAGGTATATAAAGGGTACGATATACTTTGATCTATGTTATCTTGGAGATCATGACTTCAGATGGCTACACAGATGTTGATTGAGCAGAAAGTGTATCAGACAGGAAGAGCACATCGGGAGGATATTATTGTATGAGATCTGCCATGATCTCATGGTTTAGCAGGAAGTAGTCTAGTGTGGCCCTCAGCATAGCTGAAGCGGAATATATATATATAGTTGATTTCTCTGCTAGTTGTGAAGCGGTATGACTGTTTGACTTAGCGGTGGACTCAACTGTAATCCTTTGTGACAAACAAAGTTGTATTAAGATGGCGGAGAATCTAGTGTTCCATGATAAGTCAAAGTACATAGAGATCTAACATTTTTATATACAAGATATGGTGCAGAAAGGAACTATAAAGTTCGAATTTGTAACAAGTTTTCAATATACTAACTAAACCTCTACCTCAAATGAACAAGTTACCGATGTACTAATCAAACCTCTACCTCAAGTAAAGTTTGAGTACTTCCGAGACAAGCTTGGTGTAGTTCAGAAGGACCCTCCTCGAAAGGGGGAGTGATGTGGTCACTTATGATGAGATTGCTTGCATCGACAGTGAGGTTGATGATGTAGATACCTATATTGGTGATGCCGACAGAGAGGTTGGTGGATGGTCCTTAGACAGGATCTAAGTTGATGAGGGGATTGCATCATCCTTGAATACATGTTCTAAAAAGATCCGTTGACATATGTCTCCAAGAAAGAAGAGGGATTGCATCATCCTTGAACACATGTTCTAAAAGGATCCGTAGACATGTGTCTTCAAGAATGAATTCCTTAGTGGACAAGTGGGGATTGTATCATCCCTGGACTTCAATCCTAAAGAGAGCCATAGACATATGTCTCCGAGAATGAAGTCCCTAGTGGACGTGATAGGACTACATCGTCCCTGAGTGCTTAGTTCAAAATGAATGTGTGTGGATTAAATCATCCTTGGACAGTAAATCCAATAATTCCGAAAGGAATGATAGTCCTAAATGAATGGTGTGCATTAAATCATCCTTGGACATAGTCCTAAATGAATGGTGTGGATTAAATCATCATTGGACATAGTCCTAAATGAATGGTGTGGATTCAATCATCCTTGGACAGAGTCCTAAATGAATGGTGTGGATTAAATCATCCTTGGACATAGTCCTAAATGAATGGTGAGGATTAATCATCCTTAGACCGTAAATCCTGTAATTACGAAAGGAAGGATTGTCTTAAAAGAGATTGGGTATGGATTAATCATCCTTAGACCGTAAATCCCATAATTCCGAAAGGAAGGATTGTCTTAAAAGAGTTTGAGTATGGATTAATCATCCTTAGACCGTAAATCCCGTAATTCCGAAAGGAAGGATCATCTTAAAAGAGATTGAGTATGGATTAATCATCCTTAGACCATAAATCCCATAATTCTGAAAGGAAGGATTGTCTTAAAAGAGATTGAGTATGGATTAATCATCCTTAGACTGTAAATCTCGTAATTCTGAAAGGAAGGATAGTCTTAAACATGATTGTGATGAGATTGATCCCGTAATTCCCAAAGGAAGGATCATGTGTATTGCAGAGTATGCTGCTATTGTGTATACTTGACTGATGAGGATACTTGTATTGATGAGGATACTTGTATTGATATTGATGATATGTATTGAGGAGGATACTTGTATGTATACTTGTATTGATGAGGATACTTGTATTGATGATATGTATACTTGTATTGATGAGGATACTTGTATTGATGATATGTATACTTGTATTGCTGATGTGTATACTTGTATTGGTGTGGATACTAATACTGATGATCATGTGATGACGATGCTAATGATCGTGAGGATCCAGATGTTGATGTTGCTTTAGTTGTCTGAGTGCTGCAGAAGATAAAGACTCAGTACTGAAGATGTTGATGTTCCAATATTGAATATGTTCCAGTAACTGCTTGAGTTACTAATGATGTTGAGAAAGCTTCCAATTATTTATAGATGTATCATGTATGATGTTTATGAATCCTTGCTCGTGCAGATGCTGTTATAATATCCTTCTCATTAAGGGGGAGTGTTGAAATATTGTAACTTCAAAGAATATTATATTTGTACCTTATTATTCCGGAGATGTTTCATTCCTCTGTGAAGATCTTATTGTATATCCGGAGATGCTTATTCCTCTGGCGGAATGTGGTAACTTGGGTTATTAGACTTTCCTAGTGGGGGTCGGCCCTGTATGTGTTATGTGGGTCAAATGGTTGTTAGACCACCCTAGTGGGGTCATCCCAATCAGTTGTAGTAGCGTGTTTAACCTAGTGGTAACGTTGGGGCCGACCTAGTTAATATAAAGTACAAGTCAGAGATGTGTATAAATAGAGGAGGTGTGTTCCTCATTTGACATACTTCCCTCACTTGAAATATAGCGCACTTGTGAGAGAGAGGTCTGTTATGGAGGAGGAGGAGATCATGTCTTTGGTTTGCATCTTTGTATATTGCTGGTCATCTATATTGAGGAAGCTTTGCTAGGTTTTCTACCCCATGAGGGTTTCCCAGGATAAATCTGTGTCTCTTGTGTTTATGCTATGCTTGTTGTTTCTTTAGTGATCCTGTATATTCTATTATTGTGAAATGGAATGTAATGCTGATATTTTCTATCTTAGCATATTGAATCTTAACACCCTCAACTAGCCTGGACTTGAATGTCATGCACCATCCCCATGGCTCTCAGGCATGCAGGGTTTATTTAGCCTGCTTAATGGCACTTCCGTCTCTTCAACAACATTTTTCCTTGGCTTTCCACCATGTTCGTTCGAATTCCCTTCATTTTGTATTGGGCTCCTAATTCTCCTTCGCTCCACGAGTTCCCATTCTCCAGCATATGTGATATCCTCTATACTGACTACATGGGCCGGTCGAAAGGCACCAGAGGGAAAAAGAAGAATGATGCCCAAGAAACGGGCACACGAGGAAAGGATATGATGTAGAGGTCTCAATTTTGGTTTGTTTATGCATCGACAATTGGGAAGAAAGGCTAATTGCAGAAAATATCTCCAATGGGAGTCAGGAACAACCCTGGAATCCTTACTGGATGGTGAAAAATATGTTGGGTGAACTCATGGAGGATATGCTTTCCAATTGGGCCACTACAAGTCATGCTACTCAGACCCTGCGAGCTACCCTTCCAAACATGGAAGCCACACTCAGTATTTTGGAGAACACCCTCAGTTGGGACTCCTACACCCCTATAGATCACCTCCGTCGCAGCTTGTGTCCAGGAAGAAGTGCTCATGGAGCCACACCCTCGGTTGTTAAAACCAATGCTACACTTGGAAACCTGGTCACTCAACATGGAAAGCAGTTGGAATTTAAAAAAGGAAAGGATTAGATTCCTCCATGTGGCCAGGTGTTGGACTCTCTGAAAGGAAAGGAGCAGTTTCATCTCTCCTTCCCCATCCCATCCACCTTGGCCCTGGTTCTCACCAAAAGAACCCACAACGAGCAGGATCGTAGTTCTCTTGTCTGTCGAAAGACTGCACCCCTACATGTAAATTTCCTTGCGAAATAAATGGAGGATAAAGAATACTATGGATGCTGCCCCATCCTAGAAGAAACTCCCTCTGATGCAGAAGCACCTTCAACACCCCATTAAGGAGGTTCGTCCATGTGTTTTTCAGTAGTGTTTTATGTTTTTTAGTATGTTTCACTGTGCACCAGACTGTTGGTTTTTTTTTTTTAAGCTTTCATGGCTATGACTCTACCACTCGTTTACCCTGGTCTCCCTTTATTGGGTAGGGATTTTTTGTATAATTTTGATCAGAACCTGTATGAATCTGTTGGTCTTCAAGGTGGGATACTTATGATAAGACCACCTCAGACTGTAACTACTATTGTATTTTTATTTTTCTTAGTTTAATAGAATTTTGCAGCATTACAAAAAAAAACTATAAATCTATGAATTTAAGTTATAGTAAATCCAATGCAAGAGCAAAAACATCGAGGGAAAAACCAAGAAATACATGACCTTCGATAATACTCTTTTTATAATAATCCTATTGATAATGTTTTATTAAAAAATATTTTTTTCAAAATTGAAAATTAACGCATATTTAGATAACCATGTATATTATGCAAAGTAAAGTAAGTTAATTTACAAACATTACTTGGAAAATCAACACAACTCCATTTGCAAACCTATACAAAATAGCTAAAATGCACTTCCAAGAAAAATATGGTTCCTCACTCAATCTGAAAAAAAAATGTAATTCTTGTTGCAAGTATCTTTAAACTAGTTTATCTTCATTAATGTATCTCCTAGAGTTTTTCTACATTCAAAGAGTTTTCCTCTAGTAAGTAATCACTATGTTGAATTGATGGCCTGGATTTTTGTTTTCCATTATTTAAACTATCAACCAAAATAAATTCAAAACTTTATCTAAATTGAAACAAAATCCATAAATCCAAACATAATTGATAAATAAGAGACTCAGTTAGGAAGTTAGAGAAGAACAAAGGATTAAAAAAATTAATGAAAATTAATATTAAAAAAACTGCATATATTTTATTCAAATAGTAGGGATCCAAAATACCTAGTTTAAATTATTCAAAATGTAAACTTTAAATTCTTTCAAATACATAGTTAAATTCTTCAAAATGGAAGAATACTAAGATTAAGAAGGGTCAGTCGACCCTTCATTTACGAGAGAAATGTAAAACTATTTGATCTTCGAAGGGTAGTTCGACAATACCCGACTTTCAACTTCCGCAGTAAATAATAGGGACTGGACATTAGCTAAGTTATAACACATACAAATTTTTTTTCCCATCTTTTGTTTTCCGTCAAGAAAGATCGGATGCCCCTTCGTTTAGTAGATAATTGTGAAAACCTTTATCTAGCATTTTAATGATAACCAGGATGGAGAAAAAAGGATGGATCGACCAACCCTTATTGCAGTCTTGAACTTAAACGAATAGAATATTGGGAAAAAGAAGTGTCGACCGTGCCTTCATTTACGAGTGGATTGTAAAAATGGAACTTGGAGAAAGAGCGACTGCTCTTTCCCATTTGATATTTCCACTTTCCAGCGAAATGTGCGACACAATGTTCATATGAAGTTTGTGTTCAGAATGTCGATATCTACGTTCGCCACTCCTAACAAAAAATACCTGGAGGAAGGAGCAGACACTCTTTCTCCTCAGCATCTACTTCCAATACCACTAAATAGAACAACCTGATGATAGAGCGGCCTCTCTCTCTGACAAAATTTCGACTTGCCAACAAACTCTTTGTAGCAAAACTTCTATATTTTGTTGTTAAAATGTCGATATCTAGTTTCCCGGGGTGATACGTGAAACGCTCAAACTGTGACACGTGGCATATTTGATTTTTGCAATTAGTTTAGCTATTGTTTAAAAGAATATTATGGATATTAAAGGTACCATTTCAATATAAATATATGGATTTAAGTTATAGTAAATCCAATGCAAGAGCAGAAGGATCGAGGGAAAAACAAAGAAATACATGACCTTCAATAATACTCTTTTTATAATAATCCTATTGATAATGTTTTATTAATTTTTTTTTTCAAACTTGAAAATTAAGGCATATTTAGATAACCATGCATATTATGCAAAGTAAAGTAAGTTAATTTACAAACATTACTTGGAAAATCAACACAATTCCATTCGGAACATTTACAAAATAGATAAAATGCACTTCCAAGAAAAATATGGTTCCTCACTCAATCTGAAAAACGAAATAATGTAATTCTTGTTGACGGTGTCTTTAAATTAGTTTATCTTCACTAATGTATCTCCTGGAGTTTTTCTACATTCCAAGAGATTTTCTCCAGTAAGTAATCACTATGTTGAATTGATGGCATGGATTTTTTGTTTTCCATGATTTAAACTATCAACCAAAAGAAATTCAAAAATTTATCTAAATTGAAACAAAATCCATAAATCTAAACATAATCGATAAATAAGAGAGGTTAAGAAGTTAGAGAAGAACAAAGAATTAAGAAAATTAATTAAAATTAATATTGAAAAAACTGCATATATTTGTTTCAAATAGTATGGATCCAAAATACCGAGTTGAAATTCTTTAAAACGTAAAGTTTAAATTCTTTCGAATACAGATTTAAATTCTTCAAAACATAAAGTTTAAATCCTTTCCAAATACAGAGTTAAATTCTTCAAAACATAAATTTTAAATCCTTTCCAAATACAGAGAAACAAAAGTAAAACATTTCAAAATACCTGTTGATACAAACTGAAGAGAAGGGCCTTGGAAAATAGGCCGAAATCCCTCCCCTAAACTAATAGAAAAGGAAGATCTAAAAACAGAAAAGTAAACCTAAAATATTAAAGTTATCATGAAAATAATAAGAGACCGTGGTGGGTGGGCCGCGTGGTTCCCTTAGCCGTCAATTTCCATTGACTTGGAGCCTAATGATCTTTCCCCTGGAGTTTCGACAGTTGAAGGAGACTGTCCAGAACGTACTGAATTCATTCGGCTCTTCTGGGGGTCATTTTGAACTATGGCAGCACAAACTCGAACCGCTTCTTCACGTTGAAGAAGGAGCGCTCAGATCTGTTCAAGGATTTCATTTTTGTTACCCTGCATCGTATCCTCGATGGAATTCTTCAAGGACTCCAAGTCCTCTTTATCGCATTTCAAGTCCACCTTCTGTCGAAGATCTGTTATCTCCTTTTCTAACTTATCAATCCTGTGGTTGTTTGCATCATCAATGCTAGTCCATAAGTGACTGCTCCCTTCTGCCATTATAAAACTAGGAGGTAGGCCTGAAGAACTGTCATAACAAAGCTTCCCGTGTAGGAGATACCGACCATTAAGTGTTAAATTTTGAGTATTAATTCACAATACTATAGGATCTTTGCTGAGAGAATAACATCTACAGTATATCAATGCATGACAATCATAATATGACAAGCATCACAAGCATCACAAGAATCAAAAGCATAGAGACAAGAGACACAGAGTTTCCGTGGGGAAAACCCTAAGGTGAAAAACCCCACAACTTCCTCAGAGATAGAGAGAGCAATGGCTACCCCAAAATACAACCAAATAACACTGAGATAGTCTCCTAGCAGATGATCCTCCTCCTCCTCACTAATGCGCCACTTTCAGATAGAGAGTGAGTTACTTTTCCGAGTGAGTAAAATAGAGATCTCCTATCTCTATTTATACTCACCTTTTTGCCCAGTGACCTACTGGGGCCGACTTGTCTACTTAGATACATCCACATTATATTATATATAATTCCGGGCCGACCCCAAATTGTGGTCTAATAACCCATCGGCAAGTACACACACTTGCAATACTTGTCAATCCACATGACGACACTTCCTTATAGAGGAATAACACATCTCTTATAAGGGTACAATAAATATATATAAAATATACAAATGAAATACATTCCGAAGTTACATATACATCAACACTCCCTCTTAACTAGGAAGGTATTTCTCGACATAGATCTGCTAGACAAGTCTTCTTCTCTGGATCATCGTCATCGATGCATCGTCATCATCATCGTCACTGCTGCTGCTATCTCAACCAATCTCTGACTCTACTCGTCATAGGAAGTTCTACAGAGCCAGTCCTTTTTCATACTGTATGTAGGCCCACCATCTACAGGTCTTCATCATCACTGGCCATACTGTGGAATCCTCAGGACTCATTACGTGCGTCACAAAACCTGGCTGCAGCATCCTAGGCTATTACGAGCACACAGCTCTACCTGTAGGATCTCCCAGGAGCACATTACATGTGACCCATCACAAAACCTGGCTGAAGCATCCCAGGCTGTTACGAGCACACGGCTCTACCTGTCGGATCTCCCAGGAGCACATTACATGTGATCTCATCACAAAACCTGGCTGAAGCATCTAAGGCCTTTTTCATCCTGTCCAGATCTCCCAGGAGCAAATTACATGTGGTCATGGCAAAACCTGGCTGAAGCATCTGAGGCCTTTTTCATCCTGTCCAGATCTCCCAGGAGAAAATTACATGCCATAGGACAAAACCTCGCAAGAGCATCTGCCAGATATCCCAGGGCACTGAATTACATGCCATAGGAAAAACCTCGAAAGACTATCTATAGATCTCCCAGGGCACAAATTACATGTCCTTCCAAGCAAAACCTCGCAAGAGCATTTGCCAGATGTCCCAGGGCACCGAATTACATGCCATAGGCAAAACCTCGAAAGACCATCTGCAAATATCCCAGGGCACAAATTACATGCTTACTTGCACAACCTGATCCACAGCCACAAAGTATCATCTGATACTCATCAAACATCATCCTGATGTACACATGATCATCCTGATCATCATCACTGCAACATCCTGCTGCATGTCATCTGGAGAAGCTCGTCATCCACGATCATCCTGATCATACAATGCATCCATCTGATGCACACCAAGTATCCATCTGACACATAGGTACATGATCCACACAATGTATCCATCAGCATACATGATCTATCTGATCATACAAAGATACATGATCCACATAATGTATCCATCAACATACATGATCTATCTGATCATACAAAGATACATGATCCACACAATGTATCCATCAACATACATGATCTACCTGATCATACAAAGATACATGATCCACACAATGTATCCATCAGCATCCAACATGATGCGTACATACAAAATACATACACATGATCCAACCGATCATATCTAGCATCCAACATGATGCATATACAAAATACATACACATGATCCAACCGATCATATCTAGCATCCAACATGATGCGTACATACATACATATAATGATCCAACTGATCATATCCAAGCAGAAACCAGAACATCATCCTGATGCTCATCATCCAGCGCTTACATCCACAGCCATGTGAAGGATCCCCCTTCCAACATGCTTGGAATGGCTTCAACAAATGTGTCCATCACTTCTTCCTCGAAGTATCTTCGATCTGAAGCACGCCAAGCCTCTCTCTGAAGTACTTGAACTTCACCCTGGCTAGTGGCTTTGTCATCACATCTGCAATCTGCTCGTTCGTCGCAACATACAGGAGCTTCACAGCTCCTCTCTGCACCATATCCCTGATATAGTGATATTTGATCTCTATGTGTTTCGACCTGTCATGAAACACTGGGTTCTTGGATAGCTTCACACAACTCTGGTTATCATAGAAGATACCAGTAGCATCCAGGGGGAGATCAAATAACTCAGACAGTAGCTTCCGTAGCCATACTACCTCACAACTAGCTGAACAGGCTGCAACATACTCAGCCTTAGCTATACTCAGTGCTACACAGGACTGCTTCCTGCTAAACCAAGAGATCACACCTGATCCCATATTGAAGCAACACCCAGATGTGCTCTTCCTATCTGCAGCACTGCCAGCCCAATCTGAATCAACATTGTTGGCCCGGTTTTGCAACCAGGCTTAGTGCTATGGGCACCTGCTAACTAGTAGCAGCAGTTTCAATAGAAATAAAAACAAGAAACTAAATAAACAAGACTATTCATGGATCTAAGCAAAGATATTAAGCAAATAACAAAAATAATTTAACATCAAGAACAAGAACATATAAAATAAAGAATTTGTATTGAAAGAATGGGGCAAGCAAGTGCTTGCGGAATCAATACCTCTAATGGTGAGGTTGAATAGCTCCAAGGATGAGCAACTCCAATCTCCAATGGTCTCTTCTCCAATGTGGTTTGCAATGGCTAAAATGCTCAAGGGAGATTTCAGCAGCATAAGGATGAGATAATGGATGGATGTGAAATGAGGAGCCCCTACCACCTTTTTATAGGTTTTGGTGGTGGGAAATACCATTTGTGGTTTTGTGGAAACCAAATGGTATTGACCAACATGGTTTAGGTACTTTTCCCTCCTTTTTCCTTTTTTGAATAAAAATAATATTTTAATTCCCTTTTTAATATTTTTGGGAATTTGGACCCTTTTTGAGGGTTTTTTATGATTTTCTTGGAAAAATAATATTTTTTAATGGAAAAAGGGGTGTACTTAGGTCTTTTGGTGACCTTTTGTTGGTTTCAGAGGCTTTTGATGGTGAAAAAGTGGATAAATGGGTCATGTGAATAGGGAAATGAGCTAGTGAGCACTTTTTGGGTGTTAACAAACATAACCCTGCAGTTTAAACTTTTGATTCGCTTCATACTTGAGCCCATAATCCACTGTACCCTTCAGGTACCTCAGAACATGCTTTACAGCAACCAGGTGAACACTCCTCGGATCCGTCAGGAACTGGCTCAATGTGTTCACAGCAAAGCAAATGTCTGGTCTCGTGTTCGTCAGGTACATCAAGGACCCAATCATCTGTTGATACATAGAGACATCAACTGGCTCAGATGAAGCATCACATAAAAGCTTCAGATTCGATGCCATAGGTGTGGCCATGGCCTTGCAATCCATCATCCCAAATCTCTTTAGGATATCTACTGTGTACTTCCCTTGACCAAGGAATATCCCACCTGCATTCTGCCACACCTCCATACCTAGGAAATAGTGCATCATTCCCAAATCTTTCATATCGAATTCAGCGGCAAGCTTCCTTTTAGTATCTGCAATCAGTCTCTCATCTCCTGTTACAAATAAGTCATCCACATACAGGAGTAGAATCACAAGATTCCCTTCCTCAACCTTGTAGTAAAGGTTGGAATCCGCTTTACTCTTGGTAAATCCCAAACTAGATAGGAAACTGTCCATCCTACCATACCAAGTTCTGGGAGCTTGCTTCAAGCCATACAAGGCTTTCTTCAGTCTGCACACATATGACTCCCTGTCATGTATTTCAAAACCAAGTGGTTGTTCCACATATACTTCCTCTTCAACTACACCATTCAAGAAAGCAGTCTTGACATCCATCTGGTGTATTTTCCATTTCATAGCCTGCAGCCAGGGCAAGTACTGTTTTGATGGAAGTATACCTGGCTACAGGTGCAAAAGTTTCTTCATAATCTATTCCCTCTTTCTGAGAGAATCCACGAGCTACGAATCTTGCTTTGTATTTCTCCACACTGTCATCTACAGCATGTTTGATTTTGAAGATCCATTTAGAAGTCACAACAGACTTCTCTTTAGGTCTTGGGACAACATCCCAAACATCATTCTTCATTATTGATTGGTATTCCTCAACCATGGCATCCTTCCATTCTTTCTTTTCTGCTGCTTCTTCATAACTGGAAGGCTCTTTGTTCATAATGTCACAGAGTAAAGCAACATAGCTGGTCTGTGATCTGGTTCTTTTCTTTGCTCTGTGTTCTTCTTCTGGAATACCAAATCTTTCTGCATCTTGAATGAGCTCTCTAGCCCATACAGGTTTCATCTTGTGAGAGTTATCCTCACAGGGTGGATCTATAGGTTCTTGTGGATCTTCAAACTCACGAACAGCTTCCAGAACTGCTTCAGTCATGGGAGTGTCCTGAAATCTTGTTTCCTTAGGTTCTTCATAAACTTCAGTAGGTGCTTTCCTTGATTTGATGAATGCTGAGTTTTCATCAAATGTTACATCCCCGCTGACATCAATCTTCTTGAACCCTGGAAAGTATATTCTGTAAGCCTTCGAGCTTTCACTGTAACCCACAAAAATACCCTTCTTTCCTGAAGGATCTAGTTTAGTCCTCTTTTCCTTTGGGACATGAGTGTACACTGGACAACCAAATATTCTGAGATAACTGACTTCAGGTTTCTTACCAGAAAAGACCTCTTCTGGTGTCTTGTTATCTAATATCTTGTGGGGTGTTCTGTTCTGCACATATATAGCTATTCTAGCTGCTTCTGCCCATAGATGCATAGGAAGATCCTGGTCATGCAACATTGCCCTTGCTGCTTCCATGATAGTTCTGTTCTTCCTTTCTGCAACACCATTCTGTTGAGGATTATAAGGAGCAGTCAACTCCCTCTTAATCCCTGAATCACTACAAAGCTTCTTGAAGTCACTTTAGGTGAATTCTCCACCATTGTCGGATCTGAATGTTTTGATCTTCTTGTCAGTTTGATTCTCCATCAAGGTTTTGAATTCCTTGAATTTATCAAGCACCTCATCTTTGCCCTTCAAGAAGTATACCCAAGTCTTCCTGGAGAAGTCATCAATAAATGAGACATAGTAAACATACCCACTCAGGGAACTGGATGACATAGGACCACATACATCTGAGTGGATGATTTCCAGGATGTCTTTTGCCTTGCTTTCACTGCTTGGGAAAGCCTTCTTAATGTTCTTACCTTTTTCACATCCTTTGCAAACACCTTCATTTTTGGTCTTGATTTCAGGAAGACCCTCTACTGCCTTGCTTGCAATTGGAAGTGCTCTATAGTGCATGTGAGCAAGTCTTCTATGCCAAAGTTCACTTGGCTCCATGGATTCACGCACCATGGCATGTTCAGGTTGTCCCTTCAATTTATACAAGCCTCCCTCTTGCTCTCCAATTACTACTGCATCATCTATGGTCTTTCCCTTTGGCCACATTAGGACATGGCCATCCACAAATGCAACCCTCATACCTTTTGCATCTAATGCAGAGATGGAGAGTAAGTTCTTCTTGAGCCCAGGTACATAAAGTACTTCCTTCATCTTCAGAGATTTTCCAGAACCTAGGTTGTAGGAGGCTTCACCACTTCCTTCGATTGGGTATTGATAATCATCCCCAAGTTTCACCTTATGGGGTGATTCATGTTCAGATAGGTTCACAAAAGATTCTTTGAACCCTGTCATGTGTTTGGAAGCCCCACTATCAATCAACCAATCATTACAACCATGGGAGATGGTACCTGTGAGAGCAGAGATCAGAACATACTCTTCTTCACTTGATGAGTCATCATTACTATCACTTTCTACCCTAGCCTTCTTCTTTGGAGGTTCATCATCTTCGGCAACATGAGCATGAAACCTTCTTTTGCCACCCTTCTTCTTCTTGTTGGAGATGTTGTTGTCCTTTTTGTTCTTGGGACAATTTATGGCAATATGTCCTTTCTCATTACAGGTGAAGCATACTCTTCTTTCTTTGAATTGATGTGAAGATCTCTTGGAGTGAGATGGCTCTTTCTTGAACTTTCCTTTCCTAGTGTGGGCTACAAGAGCTTGATCTTCACCTCCCATCTTTTCTTCACGAACTATAAGTCTAGCTTCTTCTTGAGATCATTCTTCCTGAAGTCTACTGAAGGAGATCAACTTCTTCCTTGCACAAATTCCTTGAATAAAGGAATCCCATGACCTGGGTAGGCCATTTAGAGTGGTCATCACCACTTCACCATTCTCCACCATTTCATCTACTGCTTCTAATTGTTCCTTGATATGGGAGACCCTTGAAAAGTAAGATTGAATGGTTTCTCCATTTTGAAACTTCACTGCTTTCAATTGATTCTGCAGGGTCATCTTCCGATTTATGTTCTTTCCTTCAAATAGCTTGGTCAAAGATTCAAACATCTCCTTGGGTATCTTAAGAGAAGACACATAGGGTATGAGATGGTCTTTGATAGAATCAGCAATGATTCTCTTCGCCTTGACCAAGTTCTTCTTGTGTAATGCCTTGGCTTCTTCATCCTCTGGGATAGGGATGTCTTCTTTCACATATGAGTCCAACTCATTCTCTTCCAGGATTAACCCATTCCTATACTTCCAGGCTCGGAAGTTATCAGCCCCTTCAAGCTTATCCTCAAGCTTAGTGTGGAGAGACATCTTTAAGAGTACTTCAAATGGAAATAGAAAAGATTTAGGACTTACCACTTGAAGTGCTGAAAATCGGATCTGGTCCCGAATTAGGGTTTGTTAGAGAAACCGTAAAAATTCAAAATGTGAATTTCAAAATTCTGAAAGGATAGAAAGATGCGCCTTGGAGAGCTGATCATCCTAGTACATTCAGAATTTGAGATCAACAAAGTCTTGCCCTTCAAAATTGCCTTTTTGTCCTCCCGGGTTCACTAGGGAGAGCCCTGAATTAGGGTTTGAGTTTCCTAGAAATCTATCCAGCCAAAAATATCGATCCAAAGCTCTAACCTTCGATTTTTGCAAGGAGCTTCCAGCTGTGCCTTCAGTTTCTAGAAATTCCTATTTTTGTGGAAACCCTAAGTTTTAGGGCCAAATCTGAAAATGCTCGGAACTGAATTCTGATTGGAAAGATAGATGCGCCTTGATGAGTAGATCCAATCTACTATACTGAATTTCAAAAATATGTGGAGAGAAACCCAATAAACAAGGAATACAAGCTTCCGTCACTGCAAAATGTCTTCTTCTCAGTTAAGCTCTGATACCATGTTAAATTTTGAGTATTAATTCACAATACTATAGAATCTTTGCTGAGAGAATAACATCTTCAGTATATCAATGCATGACAATCATAATATGACAAGAATCACAAGCATCACAAGAATCAAAAGCATAGAGACAAGAGACACAGAGTTTCCGTGGGGAAAACCCTAAGGTGAAAAACCCCACAACTTCCTCAAAGATAGAGAGAGCAATGGCTACCCCAAAATACAACCAAATAACACTAAGATAGTCTCCTAGCAGATGATCCTCCTCCTCCTCACTAGTGCGCCACTTTCAGATAGAGAGTGAGTTACTTTTCCGAGTGAGTAAAATAGAGATCTCCTATCTCTATTTATACTCACCTTTTTGCCCAGTGACCTACTGGGGCCGACTTGTCTACTTAGATACATCCACATTATATTATATATAATTCCGGGCTGACCCCAAATGGTGGTCTAATAACCCATCGGCAAGTACACACACTTGCGACACTTGTCAATCCACATGACGACACTTCCTTATAGAGGAATAACACATCTCTTATAAGGGTACAATAAATATATATAAAATATATAGATGAAATACATTCCGAAGTTACATATACATCAACATTAAGCAGCGCACTAGGTAGAATCTAGAAACTGCCTTGTTCTCCGACTTTAACAACAAGACATTGAGGAGGGAAAATGGAGGGATAAACATTCGAAGACAGAGCTAAGTTAGACAACATTTTTGGAAAATAGGAGGGTACAGAGGAAAATGCGATTTAAAACCGGAAAATAGATCTGAAGAAATCTACATAGCCATCGGAATTAAAGATCAAAATACTTGATGAGTGTTATATGACATTAAGAGTGGAAGACGTTACTCGAGAACTAGTAGACCTTACCCTGACCGACCTTTGATTTAAAAGATGGGACATATTGTTGGCTAGGGGTCATAACGGGGCTCATAAAATTTTCAAGTCCACCGTCGATCTTGAATGGGGCGATCCAATGGTACAGGACAATTTCATTGTGTTAAGTTGTGCAGCGTTTAAAGCTAAGGATGTGATGTGAATTCTTTATGAAATCTAGCTAAGCGCATGTTGAGGTCCACTGTCGATCTGGATTGATGAAGATTCAATGTTTTTGAATCATTTCACTGTTGAGAGATGCTTGAGGGTTAATTAAAAGGATCAGATGTGAAATATTTGTAAATCTTAGTTGACCATCAGTTTGAAGTCCACTCTGTTGAACAGACGTTTGCAATGCTATAGTTGGAGAACAATTTGTCCAAATAGCCAACTTAGAGAATTTCCAAACTTGGTTAACTCTCCAAAATAGTAATTCCTTACTAATTAAAACAAGATTGAAAGACTATGAAGATCAATGATTTATCAATGCCATTATAAGGATACAATATTTTTTATGAAGAGGCATGATTCTCCTAATAACACAATGTTTCAAATAATAAAGTTCTTTGAAAAGATATATATAACCATACAAGCCAAATGTATGAAGAGGACCACAAGTGTCTCTAAAGATTTGGTAATTGCATATCAGAAGCAAGAAAGAGGTCACTGAGATAGATGAAGCATTAGAAAAGTTCGAGCTGCCACTAAAGATCTGGAAAACTGAAGTTAAAAATATTATAAATTAGAGGGTTGTTGGGTGGTGCTTGGGGCAGGTTGAGGCATTTTAAGGGAATTGTTGCCTCCTTCTAGTCATGTCTAGAGAATTAGGGTTGTGGGGCATCCTTGTCTGTTGAGCAGGTAGAAAACCATGGGTGTAGGTGGATCCTTTCTGTAGTGGTAGAAGAATCTAAGATATTAAGTTCTTTGGACTCCAAACCTCATGAAAACACCTACAGGACTCTACCTCTTAGCCCACAACCCAATTATGCTCTCTGTGCTCAGTCAAATGCTCGTACATATCTCGACAAGAGTCTCACTCAGCCCTCATAGCCTTGGCTTCCACAATACCTGCCCCAAACAACACCCTTCTAGCTCAGGCATCCCATTCACCGATCCATGGTGCTCTTGGGCGATCCATCTTGCTAGGTGCTTCCAGTGTGTGAATAGAGAAGTCCAATTTGATATGGCTGCTATAGAACCTCCTGTAGCCTTGGTTTGTGACTTCACAAGCACCTACAAGCAATAGAACTCCATGGGTAAGGTTCCTAGCTTTCCCCTAACCTCTCTACTCACCTACAACCAACTGTTTTTCCTTCCAAAAATACAAATCTTCCCTCTAATTCAAAATTTTGGGTTTAACACACAGTCTCCTAATTGACATGAAAAATTGGAGAAAACTCTACATGGAGCAGCAACTTGCATGAGAGAATGAGAATGGAATCATGATCAAAAGAGTGTTGACTCCAAGGATATGAGGTGAGGGTGAAAAGACAACTGACATGGCTTCTGAATTGAGAATAAATAGGATTGTTGATAGCTGACATAACTGTCACAATCCCCATGCTCAATAACTGCATGAAGTGACTTTCCCCACCAACCTCACATATGCAATAAATGATTAGAAAATGGTAATTCCCATCACATGATTAGAAAATGATTAGAAAAAGGGAGATAATTGGCTTGTTCCCATCACATGACAAAATTTAGGGTGAGTTCTAAGGTCGACACATGGAAACATAGGATTGTGTGAAGAACCTGCAATAATTAATTAATGAAAACACACGAAATAACAGAAATAACAGAACTCAGAATCACTTTTATATTGATCGCAGGCCACTTCGAGGGGGAAACCTCCTTTGAGCAAGCTCAATACAAATAACTTCACGGTACCTTCATTGGTCTCAACACAAACTTATATACTAAGTCTAGGCGCCGATACCATGGGTCAATATCATGTGTCAATACAAACCATGGGCCAATACAAAATATGGATCAACAATTACTACGAGACGACTTACAAAGCATATGCGTCCAACAAAAATAATACAAAATATAGATCAAAAAATACTACGGGAGGACTTACAAAGCATATACATCCAATAACAATATACTAACAAAGTATATAGAAGGGTTGACATGGGTTCCTAACATCCCCTCTCCCTTAGAAAAAGCTTTTCCCTCAAAGCTTTAGATGTGGAGATTGATGCAGAATATGAAGGAGTGGTTCCCCTGTAGCATCCTCAGGTTGCATTCCATCCCACTGACACCTTATGAGTTTCAAGGAGGATTGCTTGGAAGGATGTAGATGAAGAAGGACCATATCAGCTGCGTGAAAAGTGCACTCAGAATGGTGTTGATCAGCTTGTTGTTTCAGTTGAATTATTGCCATGTGAAGATTGTCTTGCAGAATGAGAAGAATCTGATCGCGGTTTCGAAGAACTGAGTCAATTGCTTGAACTGGGGAGCTGCTAAGCATGTATGGAAGAAGAAATGGTGGTGCCTTTCCATAAAATGCTTCATATGGTGTCCTTTTATATGTGGTATTGTACCATTGGAGCACTTCTAGGAAATCCATAGAAATAGCTGTCCACATCTGTGTAGCGATGGGAAAGGGTTCGAGCAGTCCTGAAAGGAGTGTCGTTTCACCCTTGTTGACCTGGAAAGTATCACACTTAACCACCATCTGGTGAATTTTCATTTTCAGTCCCTGCCAAAAGAATTTACATTGTTCCCGATCATAGGTTTTGAGGAACCCATACTGCCCTGCCAATGAAGAAGCATGGAGTTCATAGAAGAGATAGCCCTGGTGAATAGATTGCAACCAATTTGGAACAAGCAGAGAAATAGTTGTAAGAGAAAATGGGTCATCAAATTGGCTAGAAGGAGCATCTACCACCATATTATCCTTACCCTTCTTGTAAGTGACCGCATAGTCATAACCCATGAGTTGGATAACCCATTTTTGATGTGCTAGTGAGGAGACCCGTTGTTCCTGAAAATGTTGCAGACTTTGAAGATCAGTCTTGATGCAGAAATAATTTCCTAGTAGGGATGGCTGTCACTTATGTACTGCATGCAAAATAGCCATCATGTCCTGCTGAGATGTCAATGCGGCTAAAGTCTTACCGTAAAGCTCTCTTGAAGGCGAAAATCCCACTGGTTCAACAAAGACACCAGCATATCTAGCCAAGGAAGTAGGGGAGACCATTGATGGGTGCATCTGAATGGAATGGAGTTGAGCGATGACACCATGTGAATTCTTCTTAAGGAACATTTCCGGGTGATGTGAACTAATGATGCAGAGAGACCCTTGTTGTAAACCCTTAAATTTGTATTATTTCCCATTGACTAAAAACTGAATCCAAAGTTCAGCAAAATCCCATAAGATGGGGCCAAGTGTGCGTAACAATTGAACACCCAAAACCACATCACATCTGCCGAGGGAGAAGGAAAACATGTTAGAGCGCATGTTATAATCTTCCAGAGAGATACGCACATTGTGACACTTCCCTTGTAAGGTAAGTTTCCCCCATTGGCAACCATGACTTCAAAGTTGGAGCAAGGATGGACAAAACAGTTAGCCTGTTTAGCAATCCAAGGGTCAATGAAGTTATGAGTGCTACCAGAATCAATAGGTATTCTAAGAGGAAGCTTCTTGAAGTAACCCCTGACCCGCATTGTTTGGGGGGTGGTGACGTTGGATAAAGCATGGACATATATCTCTGGTTGTTCATCCTGAGATGGGGGGTCAATAGGCAACTCCTGAATGTTGACCTGATCATCCATTGTATCTAGAGCTTCTTCACCAATTTTAGAGGTAGGCGGAGAATCCATATCCAAGAGATAAAGCTTTTGTTGAACACATCTATGTCCCCGAGTGAATTTCTCATCACAATTATAACAAAGCCCTTTTTCTCTACATGCCTGCATCTCTGTTTCAAACAAATGCTTGATAGAAGTTGGTTGAGGAGCTAGAGGGATGGGAGTTCATTGAGAACCCATATTTCAGAAGGGAACAAAAGTGGGTTTGGAGCGCTATTGGGCTCCAATCTTGTCTTCTGCCAACTTAGCTGTTAGTTTTTCAAAATTTACTTCAATCTGATATAGGATCTTAACTGAGAGAACACCATGTACAGCATATCTACAACATATTAATCATGGACACAATAATGCAAGAACGCAAGAGACACAAAGTTTACTTGGGGAAAATCATAAAGGTGAAAAACCCCAATAACTTCCTTAGAGATAGATAGAGCAATGATACAACCCAAGCATAAGGGATAGACATCTCCTAGCAATAGCTTCTCCTCCTCCACCAGTGTGCCACTCTCCAAAGAGTGTGTGAGAGAATAGAATGATGAAATAGAGTGCCTCCCAAACTCTATTTATACTTGACTTGACTTGCCTAATAACCTTTACTAGGTCAGCCTCAACTTAACCACATAACACAAAGCTGACTGGGATGACACACAATAGGGTGGTCTAATAACCCTTCGACCCACATGACTTATGCAAGTCTGACCCCAACAAGGTGGTCTAATAACCCGTCAAGTATAAGTCACGACACTTACAATATAAATGACGATACTTCCGTATAGAGGAATAATAACATCTCTATAGGAATATAAACAATTCTGTATAGAGGAATAATACCATCTCTATAGGAGTACAATATACATATATGAAATACATTCTGAAGTTACATATACGTCAACACTCCCTCTTAACTAGGAAGGTATTTCTCGACACAGGTCTTCTAGCACAAGTCTTCTTCTCTGGATGATCGTCATTGGATAATCGTCATCAAGTCATTGTCATCGTCACTGCTGCTACTATCTCAATCAATATCTAAATCTACTCATCATAGGAAGTTCTACAAAGCCAGTCCTTTTTTATACTAGATGTAGGCCCACCACCTACAGGTTTTCATCATCACTGGCCATACCGTGGAATCCTCAGGACTTATTACGTGCGTCACAAAACCTCGAAAGAGCATCCCAGGACTGATTACGAGCACATAGCTCAACCTATCGGATCTCCCAGGACCTTTTACATGCTACTGCACAACTTGTCCACGACCACAGAGATCACGAAGCACAACCTAGATGCACACACATCACGTACACTCACCGGCATGGGAGGACCAACCTACCACCATCTGTGAAAGGCTCGCAGCACTTACATCAATGACCATGGGAGGACCAACCTACCACCATGTCAGAATGAAAAAACACTTATATTGCAGCCATGGGAGAATACATCTACAACCATGCTCAAATGGCCCCAGTACTTATATCGCATCCATGGGAGAACACATCTACAACCATGCTCGAATAGCCCCAACACTTTGTTCGGATATCCACATCATCTTTTTCAGGATCTTGCATGCAATTAGGGTTTGCATGCAGAATCTAGGGTTTGCATGCACCGGCATGCACTGGCATGCATCCCAGTCACCAGTTTGATGCCTCCAGCACCTTATCCACTTCATTCCAGCACCCGGGAGCCACCTACCACAGAGTTTTAGCCCTCCTAAGCTGAAAGGTGCCCACTTCTCACCTACTTCCAGAGAAGGACGCACTTGTTCACCTACCACTGCAGTTCCACTTCAGTTACATTCAGTTAGCTCCGATTCTCCCTGATTTGAGGCTAGTTTCACTCCCGACTGACTGTATCACTTCCGTTGGACCTCCAGTTCGATTAGGTGACTTGTTCTGACTTTAGTTAGCCTCCCATGTGCCCCCACTGAGCCTCCAGATCCTAAATCAGTGCTACACACTTCAGTTACACTTATTACACTCAGTTAGACTCAGATTGACACCTGGATGACTGGTTGTTGTGCATTGATGAGCACCACCGATTGATTGATGAGGACTCCTAGTTAGAGTCAAGCCACTCTATTCTGTAATTCGAATGAACTCCTTAGGCAATTCGAATTGCTCAGTCATTGTGACAGTTTGTATTGTAATTCATTCACCCTTTCTGGGATAGAGAGCACTGCTGCATGTTTTGCACAGTTTTGCACCATATTTTCTATGTTCATCTGTTGTGATTGATTTACTTGTTCATTAGATCTGCTGTGACTAATTTTACATGGTATCAGAGCCATTGCAGGGACAAGATCTCTTTTCTACAGGTGTTTATACAAGAAGATTTGACTGAATTGCTAAAAATTGCAAAAGTTTGGCATGAGATATCTCAAGGGCATTCGCTCCTGTGCATGCAAAGCTTGAAAAATATTCCAATACCACTCCAGAAGCTTGAGTTACCACATAATTCCTGGATCTGATACATTGGACCTATTCAACATTGCTTGAAATCCAATCCCAGGTGTGATGCAACTCTCAAAGGGTGGATTGTTCGACCTTATTGTGGTTGTTTTTATGTGATTTGCAGGTTTATTGTCTCCAGCAATTGCATTCGCTATCTTGTGCATGCAAGCCTATTCTACATCAGTTTGACTCGCTCCTAGCAATGGAATACTCTTCTTCAAAGCCTATCCTCACCCCATTCAACTATTTTGATTGGAAAGATGATATGGAGATCATATTACGTTCAAAAGGTTACTACCGAGTCACTCTTGGTCTTGAATTGGAGCCAAACAATGTGTCAGATCGAACCAAACACTACAACAAGCTTGATGAATCTTATGGTCTTCTTTGTCTCTCCATCTCCAAGGATCTTCACTTCCATCTCCGCGGATTGAAGACTCCAAAAGCCATATGGGAGCAACTTGAAACACTATTCGGCAAGCAGGATGAGCTTAGGGCTTTTCAATTAGAGAATGAATTGATTGGCCTTAATCCTGAGAATTTCGAGACCATCAATGAATTCTTCACAAAATTCAAGAACTTGAACTTGAAATTGAAGAACAGTGGTGTTATCAAAGAGGATAAACAGTTGATCCTCTCCATTCTAAGCAAGCTTGGGAAAGATTATTCGGTATTTGTCTCTACTTTCAATTCCGGTCGGCTAACTACCCCGAATTGGAAGATGCCTACCTTGAATGCCTTCATTGATTCCGTTACAAAAGAGCATGACAAGTTGATTCAAATGGGGTCCATAAGCTCCAAAGATTCAGCCCTATTTGTTCAAGGACCCAAGATCTCGAATGGTAAAGGAAAGCAAAAGAAGGAGAAGCCCAAATTCGAGCCTCACAAGCAAAAAGACAAAGGCAAGTAAACGGATGCACCATCCAATTTGAAATCCAAGCAAAAAGGCAAAGAAGGTAACCAAAAATCTAAATGTACTTATTGTAACCGTGGATTTCATCCCGAAAGTTCATGTATGAAGAAGACTATAGATCAAATGGCCCTCCTTTTGGAAAAGAACAACATAACCCTTCCTGACGGTGCAAGGAAGAAGGATCGGAATGATGATCATGAAAGAGGACAAGCACTCATGGAAACAGTTTCGAAGCCCACTACTCTCTTGATAGATTCGGGTGCATCAAATCATATGGCTGCAAATATTGATTCTTTTTCCTCATTCGATCCAAACAGCTCCATCCCCATCCATTTGGGAGATGACTCAAAAATTTCTTCAAAGGGCAAAGGTACAATTCATGTAGAACATGGAAGCTTTCAGAATGTTCTCTATGTGCCTTCCTTAGCTTCGAATCTCCTTTCTGTGTATCAAATGACACATACTGGTGAACCAAAGCAAGTCACATTCAGCCCTAATACAGTTGAAATTTCTGATATCAAAAGTGGAAGACTAGTTGCGGTTGGAAAGGCAAACCACACCGCAAAATGTTATGAGTTTTCGCACTTTATTCCGCTTGCAAAGCCCACTGCTCTTCGCACACATGGTAATGAGGTTAGTAGGATTTGGCATGAAATATTTGGACATCTAAATTATAAGTATTTGCTGCTGCTATCAAATAAATCCATGGTAGATGGGCTTCCACAACTCCGTTCCTCGAAGGGAATATGCACTGGTTGCATTATTGGGAATCACCCCGAGCACAGATTCGACCGCGGCAAGGCTAGCAGAGCCTCTACTATTTTGGGATTGATCCATTCTGATATCAGTGGTCCGCTGCCCCATATGTCATTAAATGGTTCAAGGTATGTTTTGACATTTATTGACGATTTTTCCCACTTTACATGGGTATTCTTTCTCAAAAACAAGTCAGAAGTGCTTGGAAAATTCAAGGATTTTAAGGCTTCTGTTGAGACCACCACTGAGAGCAAGATCAAAGCTCTTAGATATGATAATGGTGGGGAATATATCAAGTCCGAGTTGCTGCAACTTTGTGCCCAAAGCGGAATTAAGATCCAACATACAGTTCCCTACACACCCCAGCAGAACGGTGTAGCGGAAAGGAAAAATCGGTCACTGAAAGAGATGGCTACATGCATGATTGAATCGAAAGGTTTGGCTGCAAATATTTGGGATGAAGCAATCAATGTTGCTGCATATATACAGAACCGTGTTCCACATTCATCCGTGAAAGGTATGACTCCTTTCGAAGCATTCTTTGGTCACAAACCGGATGTGTCAAATTTGAGAGTTTTTGGCTCTACTGCATGGGCTAGAATCCCTTCTGAGAAGAGACGAGCTTTGGATCCACAAAGTATCGAGTGCATATTGATAGGATATGGGGAAGAATCAAAAGCATATAAACTCATGGATATCAGATCTAAAAAGATATTCATAGAGCGCAGTGTGCAGTTTGAAGAACCGCTTCAAGAATTGCAACTAGTCGAGGAAAAGACTGCCGATTCACCGCCTTCACCAGAAGAAGATCCGAGCAGCGATAATGAAGGTATGAGTTCTGATATTTCTGATATTGTAGCAGCATATGATGATCATGACATATCAGGTTCGGAATCCGATCATTATGATCCTCCTCAGTTACCAAAGTGGGCCCAAAACACTCTACATTCTGCTGGTTCGAATCTTGGAAATCCTGCTGATCCGAGACGAACAAGAGAAGACTTTCAAAGAGAAGGTATGGCTCTTTCTATTGCTGATCCATTTCTTCCTGAGATTTGTTATTTGATTTCTGGTTCAGATCCTACATCATACTATTCATCCCATTGAGATCCGAGATGGAAAAGTGCCATGGACGAAGAGTACAGTTCTCTTCAAAAGAACAATACATGGGAGCTAGTTTCTCTTCCACCTGGAAGAAAATTAGTGAAGTGTAAATGGGTCTACCATACTAAAGTTGCTGCTGATGGCACTATCAGCAAATATAAAGCAAGGTTGGTGGCAAAAGGTTTTTCCCAAGTCCAAGGAGTGGACTACACAGAGACCTTTGCACCGGTTGCAAAGATGGATTCCATCCGCCTTGTTTTAGCTATTGCCGCATCCAAGCACTGGGAAGTGCACCACATGGATGTGAAGAGTGCATTTTTACATGGAGACCTTGCTGAACAGGTCTATATGCAGCAGCCAGAGGGTTATACATCAGATCCACCATTGGTTTGTAGATTGAAGAAATCTTTGTACGGGTTAAAACAGGCCCCAAGAGCTTGGTACGCAAAGATGGACTCCTTCCTTCTTTCTCAAAATTTCCAAAGATGCAAATATGATCCGAATGTGTATATTCAGCGAGTTAAAGGTAATTTGTTGGTTATTGTACTTTATGTTGATGATCTCCTTATTACTGGTAGCACACTTACTTCAATAAACAAGCTAAAATCTGCCTTAAATCTAGCTTTTGACATGAGCGATTTGGGCTTGCTGAGTCACTTTTTGGGCTTGGAGATAGCTCAAAATTTTGATGGGATCACTATATCTCAGCAAAAATATGCTTCCGACCTGTTATTGAAGTTTAATATGGCTGAATGTAAGGCAGCCCCGTTCCCATTCCTCTCAGGAATCAGTCTTGAGGAGGGAGATTCCACACCGCGTGCAGATTGCAGTATGTATCGACAGTTGATTGGTTCACTACTTTATTTGACACAATCACGGCCTGATATCTCATATGCCGTGAGTGCCATGTCAAGATATATGCAGCAGCCACATGAGCTTCATTGGCGAGCAGCCAAGCGGATCTTGCAGTATGTGCAAGGTACGAGACAGTTTGGCATACATTATGCTGCAGATTCTGAGCTAGATTTCATTGGTTTTACTGATTCAGATTGGGCAGGTGATAGCATTGATCGGAAGTCCACTTCCAGTTATGTTTTCATGATTGGTCATGGTGCTATTTGCTGGTCCAGCAAAAAGCAAGCAGCCATTGCACTTTCTTCAGCAGAGGCAGAGTATCGAGGGGCAGTCAATGCCTGCATTCAGGCAGTTTGGTTGCAGGGTATTCTTTCCGAGTTTGGTTTTGGTGGCACTACTTCGACTGTCCTATTTTGTGACAATCAAAGTGCTATCAAGATCTCCACAGATCCAGTTCAGCGGCAGAGGACCAAACACATTGAGATTCATATGCATTACATTCGACAGTTGGTGCATGACCGCACCATCATTCTGCAATATTGCCCTACTGATGAGCAAATTGCAGACATCTTCACCAAGAGCTTCACTGAGAAGAAGTTCTCTTACCTCTGTTCACTGTTGGGGGTGAGTTCCATCATGGTGGAGACAGATTGATTCATTATTATGCTTTAGCTTGAGGGGGGGCTTTCTTCCCACTGGGTTTTCCCTCTTTCCTCACTTAGTTATTTTCAGCATTTTTTTTTGGATTATTGTATTGGGGTGACCTTTGGTCTTAGTTACCAGGGCCCCACATTATTTTTGTTGGCACATCATAGTCTAGCTTGAGGGGGGGTGTTTGGATATCCACATCATCTTTTTCAGGATCTTGCATGCAATTAGGGTTTGCATGCAGAATCTAGGGTTTGCATGCACCGGCATGCACTGGCATGCATCCCAGTCACCAGTTTGATGGCTCCAGCACCTTATCCACTTCATTCTAGCACCCGGGAGCCACCTACCACAGAGTTTTAGCCCTCCTAAGTTGAAAGGCGCCCACTTCTCACCTACTGCCAGAGAAGGGCGCACTTGTTCACCTACCACTGCAGTTCCACTTCAGTTACATTCAGTTAGCTCCGATTCTCCCTGATTTGAGGCTAGTTTCACTCACGACTGACTGTATCACTTCCGTTGGACCTCCAGTTCGATTAGGTGACTTGTTCTGACTTTAGTTAGCCTCCCATGCGCCCCCACTGAGCCTCCAGATCCTAAATCAGTGCTACACACTTCAGTTACACTTATTACACTCAGTTAGACTCAGATTGACACCTGGATGACTGGTTGTTGTGCATTGATGAGCACCACCGATTGATTGATGAGGACTCCTAGTTAGATTCAAGCCACTCTATTCTGTAATTCGAATGACCTCCTTAGGCAATTCGAATTGCTCAGTCATTGTGACAGTTTGTATTGTAATTCATTCACCCTTTCTGGGATAGAGAGCACTGCTGCATGTTTTGCACAGTTTTGCACCATATTTTCTATGTTCATCTGTTGTGATTGATTTACTTGTTCATTAGATCTGCTGTGACTAATTTTACACACTTATATCGCAGCCATGGGAGAACACATCTACAACCATGCTTGCATGGCCCCAGCACTTATATCACAGCCATGGGAGAACACATCTACAACCATGCTCGAATGGACCTGGAAATTACATTATGACCATTGGAGAACACATCTGCCACCATGTCGGCAAATCCCAGCAGCTACATCGCAACCATGGGAGAACACATCTACAACCATGTCCGAAAATATCATGTACATATGTGTCTTCGGAACTCATCACACATAATCTAACTGATTATGTAATGTATCCACCTGATACATATGTTCATCCTGATCATCATCATAGCATCATCCTAATGCATATCATCTAGAGTATCGTCCTGATACTCATCACTGCATCGTCCTGATGCATATCTGGAGCAACATCCTGAAGCTCGTCATCCATGATCATCATATTCATACAATGCATCCACCTGATGCATACATAGTATCTACCTGATACATATCATTATACATGATCTACCTGATCATACAATGTATCCACCTAATACATCTACAAATACATACCCATGATCCAACTGATCATATCCAACATCCAACATGATGCGTACATACATATATATAAATGATCCAACTGATCATATCCAGCATCCAACATGATGCGTACATACATATACATATAAATGATCCAAATGATAATCTCTAGCATCCACCTGATGCATATACAGAGCAGTAACTGGAGCATCATCCTGATGCTCATCATCCAACACTTACATCTACAACCATGGGAAGGATCCTCCTCTCACCATGCTTGGAATGGCTCCTGCAAATATGTCCATCACTTCTTCCTTGAAGTGTCATCACTCTGAAGAACACCAAGCCTCTCTCTGAAGTACTCGAACTTCACTCTGGCTCGTGGCTTCATCAGCACACCTGCAACCTGCTCATCTGTCGCAAAATACAGGAGCTTCACTGCTCCTCTCTACACCATATCCCTGATATAGTGATATTTGATCTCAATGTGTTTCGACCTGTCGTGGAACACTAGATTCTTAGACAGCTTCACACAACTCTGGTTGTCACAAAAGATAATAGTAGCCTCCAGTGGGATATCAAATAACTCAGACAGTAGCTTCCGAAGCCATACTACATCACAACTAGATGAACAAGCTACAACATACTTTGCTTCAGCTATACTCAGTGCTACCCAGGATTACTTCCTACTAAACCAAGAGATCACACCTGATCCCATACTGAAGCAACACCCAGAAGTGCTCTTCCTATCTGCAGCACTTCCTACTCAAACTGAATCAGCATAACCCTGCAGGTTAAACTTTTGATTCACCTCATACTTGAGCCCATAATCAACTGTACCCTTCAGGTACCTCAGAATATGCTTTACAGCAACTAGGTGAACACTCCTAGGATCCGTCAGGAACTAGCTCAATGTGTTCACTGCAAAGCAAATATTTGGTCTCGTGTTCGTTAGGTACATCAAGGACCCAATCATTTGACAATACATAGTGACATCAACTGGCTCAGATGAAGCATCACACATAAGCTTTAGTTCAATGCTATAGGTGTGGCCATGGCCTTCCAGTCCATCATCCCAAACCTCTTCAGGATCTCTACTGCATACTTCCCTTGTCCAAGGAAGATTCCATCTGCACTCTGCCACACCTCCATGCCTAGAAAGTAGTGCATCATCTCCAAGTTCTTAATCTCGAACTTGGCAGCAAGCTTCCACTGCGTGTCGAAAATCAATCTATCCTCACCTGTAACAAACAGGTCATCCACATACAAAATTAGTATCATTGGATTGCCTTCCTCAACCTCGTAGTAAAGGTTGGAATCTGCTTTACTCTTGGTAAAGCCCAAACCGGATAGAAATACATCTATCCTGCCATACCAGGTCCTGGTTTCTTGTTAAAACCATACAGGGCTTTCTTCAGTTTGCACACATGTGACTCTCGGTCATGTGTCTCAAACCCAAGTGGTTGCTCCACATACACTTCCTCTTCGAATACACCATTCAAGAAAGCTGTCTTGACATCCATCTGGTTTATCTTCCATTTCATCACTGCAGCCAAAGCAAGTACTGATCTGATGGAAGTGGATCTGGCTATAGGAGCAAAAGTATCTATGCTACCACCTGCAGCATGCTTGATCTTATAGATCCATTTGGAAGTCACAATAGAATTCCCTTCAGGTCTTGGGACCACATCCCAAATATCATTCTTCATGATTGAATGGTACTCCTCGATCATGGCATTCTTCCCAAATCCTGGGAACTTCAACATCTTCAATATCTTCAATAGATAACTTTGTTGCTAGAACAAATGTTGTAGTCCTTCTTTTGTAGGTGATGGTATATGATCTTTCCTACAAAAAAAGTTAAATTGCATGATTAGAAACATCTCATAGTTTTCAGAACAAGTTCTTACTCATAAAGAAATATGTCATACAATCCTGCAATTAATTTAGCCAATGCTTCAATACAACATTTATCCATATCCCGTGACTTTCTAGATGCCTTCCAATCTCTACCATAACATTGTTAAGAGTGTGCACAACTCCCAACATGTCAGCAAAGAGGTTTCATTCTAGATAAGTAGCAATGGAATGTTGTACAGTGCCATAGGCCACTTACCCATTATATGCATATTAGTAGTATGCTATTCATTAATGCAATTATTCTAATATGCCAAAATACACAGCCTAATTCTAGGAACATCAGTATATACATCATTGAACAATATTATTTAAACAATAAACTATGCAAGAAATGATAATTCAAATACTTATCTTTGTTTGATTGTTGGGTGGAATCCCTCTGAATCTTTGCAACCTTTCTGCAATTTCATCCTGATGTGGATTGTGAGAAGTGGTCGACTCCCTCTGAATATCTGCATCCTTGCAAAAACTATTGGAGTGTGCCCCCTCTTGATCTTTGCTTCCTAGATTACTTTTCCTTGAACTTATATCCATCCTCGATCACTATGCATGCTTACAAGTATCATTATTGTGATATCCTCGATATCTCATACATAATCATACATTTATTAATATATTCTCAATACTATCAAAACACAATAATCTTAAGCATGTAGAGTCATGATCATTTCAAACATAAATAATAAGAATTAGTATTCAAGGACTCTTGTGGTTAGTCATATCATAAATTAAAGTAAGAAACATAATATGCCTAAACCCGTGATTACTCAAACCTATACTTTCATGACTCTTCTGGTTAGTCATATCATCAATTAAGGTAAGAAACATAATATGCATACATTTGTGATTATTCAAACCTATGAATAATCATTATCAATCATGCCATGCATACTTATATAAGAGATCCTATCACAAGGTAGGATTCTAACTTGATATAGGAAAAACATACCTGGATTAGTGTGTTAGCTAGTTATGTCTAACATACCCACATGATGTCTTCTTGTTCTCTTCAATGACTTGTGCTAGCAACCTACATATCTCGTAAGTTAACCATTATAAAACCAAGTTATACATACCTCGTATATATATCTTCTATGTGATCCATGACAATGGATGAATCTTTGTCTTCATGTCACCATGATCATATGTTCTTGAACTAGAACATGATTTGTCTTTCTTGGTGTACTGTTCATGTTAGCGAATAACATAAACCTCATACAACACCATAATGCATTAGTACAATCATAAGTGTCAACACCCTAATCAATGAATATCTTCTATAATGCATTCATAATTTTATTAAGGTGATATGACAAGTCTAAATTTAATCAAGATTGTACTAGCCGTGGTCACAGATTTAAAAAATTCCCATTTCTGCAGAAGCCCTAATTTTCCACTTTTCTGATCAAAGTCCTGAACTAGGGTTTGATCAAGCCCGGTCTTCTGCCCAACCAGAAATTATGATCTTGGTCGCTAAATTTCAATTTTGATGAGTAGAATTCAACCATGGTATTTGATTACAAAAATTCCATCTTTCTCCGAAACCCTAAATTCCCGAAGACATGAATGAAGGTGCTCAAAAATAATTTTGTTTTGACAGAAATATGTACCTGAATGATTCTAGTGTAACTCCAAACTTTCCAATCCATAGGGTCTTAAATGTCTACTTGTGGTAGCCCGACCTGTCGTCTTTCCAACCCCATAGGTCTGACCTCAAAAGGATTCTCTGAGAGATATTTATGCCAAGTGTCGCAACGTGACCTGTTTATGGGATAAAACAGGAGAGTGAAATTGTACAGAGTTCCACGTGTCACTGGTTCAGTTTTGGCCCCTGAAAAAGTTACATGCGAAAATACAGTCCATTCAATACCTGTCGCTTCTTACGAAATTTCATTTGGAGCTTCCTAGCCCAAGTTATGACCTTTTTGCCTAGGTAACCTATTTATGACTCAGATCTGGAAGAGGCAGAAACCCTAGATTGTGCAGATCATAAAGCACAAAGTACAATGAATTAGAAGTTTTCCTTTGGACACACGGTACATGGGGATCTAATATTCGACCTAGAGAATTTTTAGATCCGAAAAATTCTCCACAATGGATTTATAGTGAAAGTTCTACGATGACTGGGTTTTGCTATATCAATCCCAAGCATCACAAGTGCAACAAGTGTCATACATGTCATAACATGCCTTCTTTCAGGCTAGCTCTAATACCATGTTAGTTTTTCAGAATTTACTTCAATCTGATCTAGGATCTTAACTGAGAGAACAACATGTACAACATATCTACAGCATATTAATCATGGACACAATAATGCAAGCACACAAGAGACACATAGTTTACTTGGGGAAAACCATAAAGGTGAAAAACCCCAATAACTTCCTCAGAGATAGATAGAGCAATGATACAACCCAAGCATAAGAGATAGACATCTCCTAGCAGCAGATTCTCCTCCTCCACAAGTGCACCACTCTCCAAAGAGTGTGTGAGAGAATAAAATGATGATTTAGAGTGTCTCTCGAACTCTATTTATACTTGACTTGACTTGACTTGCCTAATAACCTTTACTAGGTCGGCGTCAACTTAACCACATAACACAAAGCTGACTGGGTTGACACCCAATAGGGTGGTCTAATAACCCTTTTGACCCACATGGCTGACCCCCAATAGGGTGGTCTAATAATCCTTCGACCCACATGACTTATACAGGGCCGACCCCAACAAGGTGGTCTAATAACCCATCAAGTATAAGTTACAACACTTACAATATAAATGACGACACTTCCGTATAGAGGAATAATAACATCTCTATAGGAATATAAACACTTCCGTATAGAGGAATAATACCATCTCTATAGGAGTACAATATACATATATGAAAAACATTTCGAAGTTACATATACATCAACATTAGCAAACCCTAGGACTTCAATCATTGTGTTGGGACATAACATTTTAACCTCTGACTGGATTTCATCCTTAAGACCACTGATAAAACAACTCCTATAGAATTCATCAGACAATCCTTCTGTGTGATTGGCTAGTTTCTCAAATTTTGTCTGATACTCTCTCATAGTGCCAATTTGACGAAGTTTAGTGAGTGCTCCGGTGAAGTTATCAAAAGCACTAGGACCAAATCGTTGCAAAAGGAGTTGGAAAAAATATGTCCAGTTTGGCTCGTCATGAGCCTTGATGTACCAACGGTACCATTGAAAGGTTTCCTGTTCCAAATGAAAGGATGCAAGTAAAAATTTTTGGACATCAAAAGTATTATGTAGACTGAAATACTGTTCTGCACAATCGATCCATCCAGTCCGATCAGTACCATTGAAGCGAGGAAATTCAAGCTTCGAACCATGGAAATTGCTAGAAGAAGAGAACCCATTGGCTGCAGATTTTGATTCTTGCTGTCGGTTATTGTTCATGGCTGAATGTTGAAGATGGAGGATGAGAAATTTTTCATCCAGATCTTAGAGTTTGGTTTGGATGGCTACAAGTGCTTCCTCCATGGTTTTTGCTCCTACGTGGGTGACAACTATAACCAGGATTTTTTTTGTATTTATTATTATTATTTTTTTTCAGAAATGGATCTGCAACGGCATGGAAGGGATCAAAACAATTGTATCTGAAATAGCATGGAATGGATTGAAAACGACTAGATATGAAACGGCTTTTAGAAGAGATCTGGAATGGCTGGATCTGAAATGCCTTTCAGAATAGATCTGAAACGGTTGGATCTGGAATGGCTTGGAATGGATCTAAAACGACGTGGAAGTGATCGGCAATAGTTCCGCTGAAAATAGATATGTACCCTAGGTATGTTCAACTTCCTAATAGTTCAGGGGTTTCACTCGACCACCAATACTGTCCGACGGATGGCATATTGGGGTAGTACCCCTCACTCCACAGTTCAGGTAAAACTGATAACTGTTTTTCCACAAACGATAGCTCTTGGTTTACCTCATGGGTGGGAACTAGTCAATTAGGTAGGGGTCGTTTCCCTTTTTGCTGGTAGGTCCTCTCAATGGGCCAGCTACTTTGGGGTTCCTGTGGTACTCCTCACAATGAGTTTTACGGCTTATGACCAAGTAATTCCCACAGTTAAGCGGATAGGGATTATTCCCAGATCCGAACTTGCAACAGATGCAAAAAAACATTTTGGAAAAAATTCCACCCAACAAGCCCAAGAAAGTGCTCTGATACCAGATGTGAAGAACCTGGAATAATTAATTAATGAAAACACATGAAATAGCAGAAATAATAGAACTTAGAATCACTTTTATATGGATCGCAGGCCACTTCGAGGGGGCAACCTCCTTTGAGCAAGCTCAATACAAATAACTTCACGGTACCTTCATTGGTCTCAACACAAACTTATATACTAAGTCTAGGCGCCAATACCATGGGTCAATACCATGTGTCAATACAAGCCATGGGCCAATACAAAATATGGATCAACAATTACTACGGGACGACTTACAAAGCATATGCATCCAATAAAAATAATACAAACTATGGATCAACAAATACTACAGGACGACTTACAAAGCATATGCGTCCAACAACAATATACTAACAAAGTAAATAGAAGGGTTGACATGGGTTCCTAATAGATTGGGCTTCCCAATATACCCCTCCCTCTTCCCCTTTGGTGGAATCATAAGCCCTTTGGTGCTCTTTACACAACCATTGTTGGACCATTCTATTAATTTTCAGCATAATATTTACATACATTTTGAATTAGGCACAATAAGCCAGTCATATGGTCCAAAATAGAAATATAACATCACACATGTCCAAACATTCACTAGTCTGGCCTTGGCCTTGAGCTCCGTATGAGGAATTCGCACTAGAACATTTACAACATTTACATAAGTTTGGATAATACATTCCAAGTCAAAACTAGGGGTATTACACCTTGTCCCATAGCACTTAGTTGATGAACACCTTCCAACTTTATCTTTCACATGATCATATATTCCATGCAAGATGATATAAATTTTCATTGCATTATTATTTCTTAGCTCCTCCATTGCATGTAAATGGAGTCTCGTTCTTATAATCCAATCAGATCAAAATTTCATCCATAGAACATTCGAACCCCATTTGCAGAGTAGATGCTTTCATTTTCACCCATGTTCTATAGAGATCTTCGGTCCAGCTATCAGACTCTCCTAAAGGAATTAACTCCTTGATTTACCTGCACCAACTGGAAGGAGGCTCCAACACCCTAATTCGCAGGCTCGAAATTGAAGGAAGCTCCAACTTATCGATTTACTAGCTCCATCTAGAACGAGGCTACATCCCCCTAATTTATAGGCTCCAACCTTAAGGAATCTCCAACTCCTAGATTTACTAGCTCCATCTAGAAGGAGGCTACAACCCCTTGGTTTTCATAATTTCCAACCTATAGATAGTACTCCAGTCCTTAGTAAAGTCCAACTCAAATGTTTTACTAGCACCAACTAGAAGGAATCCTCAAATCCCTGAGATCACAAGAACTAACCCAAAGGAGACTTCAATATCCCATCCTTGCTCGATCCTACCACCCTGATATGAATAAGAAGAACAATATTCCACTGCCATTGTATCTCAGTTTCCATCAACCTAGTATACTCATATCTATGTCCTTGTACCTGTATCATTGTCCCTGTACCTATATCTATCATTGCCACAATCATTCTATTGTTGTCACTATCACAATCCATGTTCGCCACAATGGCACAATCATTGTCTTTGTCACAATGCTACAAAAACTATATCTGTCACAATTTCAACCTGTACATGCCTCAAATCTGTCCTCCAAGAATGCCAACAACTTCTTCCAAGATATACTTCAGATGTGTAGCAAGACCATAAAGATGCTTCCAAATAGTGTAATCAAATCCCATAAATAATCACCAATAGACTTCATCTAATTGCACCTTCAAACCCTTACATCATAGACTTCATAGTACATTCCAAAAGCTTAGAGGGATCTCATGCTGACAACCTTACCATGGAATATTTCAATACAATCACCAATAATATATATGCTAAGATCATCATAGAATGTATGTAACGTCCCCTTCACCCAATCCGACCATCGAGAAGGGACGTTGTCAACATATGGGATCTATTAATTCTTCCTTTTCCCATAATACAATTTTCAACAACAAAGTGTGAGAATAAATGTAATTTAAGCATGGATAGCGGAATTCAAAACAATTCACACATCTAATATGAAAACCCATCAGCATAACATTACAAGCTTCAAATAAAATTGCTCAAAATTAAACACAAAATAATACTTATCTTTATCCAATGCAAATCCAAGCAACTAGCTATGTAAGAGCGCTTTTCTACCCAACCATAGGCACTTTGTCTAGAATATACTATTTATGCTACTGAGAGGCCATCCCCAAGCTGGGCTATAAGGCCACCAAGACGAACGAAATACCTACAGGATTCTATCTCTTAGCCCACAACCCATTCTGCTCTTTGTGCTAGTCAAATGCTCATACATAGCTCTACAGGGGTCTCAATTAGCTCTCCCATCCCTGGCTTTCACAATCCTTGCTTTACGCAACACCCTTCTAGCTCAGGAATCCCCTTCAACGATCCACAATTCTCTTGGGTGATCCATCTTTCTAGGCTCTTCTAGTGTATGCATAGAAGAAGTCCAATCTGATATAGCTGCTATAAAACCACCTGTAGCCTTGATTTGTGACTTCATAAGCACCTACAAGCAACAAAACTCCATGGGTAAGGTTCCTAGATTCCCCCAACCTCTATGCTCACCTACAACCAACTGTTTTTCCTTCCAAAAATACAACTATTCCCTCTAATTCAAATTTCTAGGTTAGACACCCAGTCTGCCAATTGACATGAACAACAATGGAGAAAACTCTACATGGAGCAGCAACTTGCATTAGAGAGTGAAAAATGGAATGATAATAATCAAAAGAGTGTTCACCTGACTCCAAGGATATGGGGAAAGGGTGAAAAGACAACTAACATGGCTTCTGAATATAGAAGAAATAAGACCGCTGACAGCTGACATAGCTGTCACAATCCCCGTGCTCAATAACTACATGAAGTGACTTTCCTCACCAACCTCAGATGTGCAATAAATGATTGGAAAATGGTCAAAAAAGGAGATAATTGGCTTATTCTCATCACATGACCGAATTTAGGGTGGGTTCTAGGGTCGACGCATAGCAACATCGGATTGGGTTTCCCATAAGCCCCCCTTATTCTTCCCTCTGGTGGAATCATAGCCCCTTTGGTGCTCTTTACACAACCATTGTTGGACCATTTCATTAATTTCAGCATAATAAGCCAATCATGTGGTTAGGAATATAAATATAACATCATACATGCCTAAACATTCACTAGTCGGGCTTGGCCTTGAGATCCGCACTAGGAATTCACACTAGAATATTTACATCATTTACATAAGTTTGAATAATACATTCCAAATCATAACTAGGGGTATTACAATGTGCCAAGATAATCACCAAGATCATCATTAAGAAGGCGGATCCAATATGCCAACAAGTTTGTGATTCTGATACCGTATGAGAATGTTATGCAAGATTTTGTCAACTTTTTTCTCTTGAATTTTCATTCTCACAAACCCTAACATTCAACAAGTATAACTCTTAACATGTAATGAATAAATATATGAAACTTTTATGTAATGTCCCCATCCAAATAAATACTAGAAGGTATTAAAATTCCACCAATCTACTAGTTCCCTAGGTTGGGGTGGAAACATTGGGATAAATAAATATATTAAAAGGGGATACATAAATAGTTATGATAGGAAAATAAGGTGGCACTTGGTCATGCCAGGAGGCACATTGGTGGTGTGGGACCCACACAAAGCTAGATTCCTCATTCCACATGGAATCCTATTCTCACCATTCGAATCCAAGGTGGAGTCTATGTTCTTGGGGGAGTTGGAAGGTCATTATACTTGGAATGACTCGATGAAGGTCGAATTGGAATGGAAGAGTAACTCCCATGGAAGAGGAAGACACATTTTTTTATATTGAGACGGACACTTGGGCTAGATTCCCTAGCTTCTATGACAGCAATGATGAAGATGCTAAGACACTTATGAAAAAAATCAGACCTGATTGTTGACATCTAATCAATATGGCATGTCAGGGATAAAATAACATCCAAGAAGGCATAAAACAGATTTAGGTCAGCCAAAGAGCCTCTCAATTCAAATTGGTGTAAGATGAAGACTAATAATTGTTGGACAAGTGGCACACCTTGGAATCTCTTCCGAATTAGAGTTTGGATGAGAATTTTGAAAGGAATTCGAACTATGGAAGGCTTGGGAATTTTATAAAAGACAAGAACAAAGAAGGAGAAGAGCTTTTGATCATTTGTCATTTTGCATATTGGAGAGCATAGCTTGTCCATGCTAGTGGAGTGTTTACTCTACTTTCCTTAGTACCAATTTTGAGGGTGCAAGATTCCCATCCTAATTGGAAATTGGAGAGTCCATTCAGACCTTTCATTTAGAGTTAGAATGGATTCATTTGTTGCAGTTTGAAGCTACAAGGTTACTCGTGATATTTTCTTCTTCAACTTGTTTCCACACCTTTCTCACATTTCTCTTCATATTTTGTCTCTTGGAGGAAGGGCACACTTGGTGAGATGCATATCTCTTTGGGGAAGCTCTTGTGGCCCGAGTTATTTTTAATTTGATTTATTTACTTTGTATTTTCTTCTCAGAAGAACCTCGGGTCGAAATTCCAAGTGAAACTATGTAAAAATGCCAAACTATGTATGAATGGTGCCATTTTCCCCTATATCTTGTTGTGAGATCTTGAAGATGCTTAGTTTTTATTTATCTTAGTCAATATCTGTGATTTTATTCTTTGTGGAGAGCCTTAGATGTTATTTCTACAACATGTGATCTCTCCTTCTTTTCCTAATTTAATGTTTCATCTCAATGCCATCTTGGAAGATTGATCTTGTTGTTTAGACTTCTCTTATCTCTTATGGCCATCTCTCCCTCTTTTTCATCGACGTTTTCCTATGTTACACTAGATCTTCTACAAACCCATCTACAAACAATGTCTAGAATTGGTATAATTGATCAAGCAAGTGATTTCTTCATATTGTTAGCTTTTTTGTCTTTATGTGTTTTAAATTTATTCTACATGGATTATTGGGTTATTTAACTAGCCCATATTAATATAACATTTCTTATTAAATTTTATAGAAAGGAACAATGCAAATATTGCCACTATATTAAGGTCTCTAAATAAGGTCTCGAACTTGTAATGTCACCATATTAGGGCGATTTGGTTGTCTTTTATCCTACACATGAACTTCGTACATGTTAAACCAGTGAAATGTGTGTGATCTGCTAAATTTGATTCCTCCGAGATCGACGGTGTTCTTTGCAAGTCAACTTCATGGCCTTCATGATTGCATGCAGGGTCTTTTAATGCAGGGAGGGGATTCAAATGACCAAGGGAGGAGATGGAAAAGGGGATAAACAATTGAACGTCTCACAAAAAAGGTTTCAAACATGTAAAAACGAGGCAGAATTATGATGCAGACCCACCCTAAAGAAAATCGAGGGTGGAAATGGGTTTCGGTGCTAGAAAGTGCATGGTGGTTAAACTTGGGAAGGTAGAGTGAAAATTAAACCGCTTACCACGTGTCAAGCGTTGGTGGAGTCCGCTATGAAAAGCGGTTAAATTTAAACTGCTCATCGCAATTTCCAAAACCATCTAAGCATATGTAATATAAAATGTTTTTTCGAAATTTTAAACAATGCTTTTGTCGCTTATTTCCTGGAGGAAAAGAAGCCGTGGGAAGCAAGTCATTGTCTTCATCAAATAGAACAACAGTCATCAAGCTCACTTCACAGGTAGCTCGAAACCCTCAGTGTTTAGATTTCATTTCCCAAAATTATGGAGAAAATCCAAGACCTTATTCCCTTCAATGAAAGTTCACAAGAAAACGAGGAGCTTGTAGTTGATAGGGAAAGGGATATTTTTGACCTTGTTTTGTCCGTGTGTAGCATTTCACAGTCTAAAAATAAATTAATGGAGTTTAAGTCACAGGGAAATGATGTATTTAATAATTTTGGTTCCTTTCTGTAATGTGTTTGTGTCGAACAAACCCTACACTTCCCCGAATTTGTTGGTTGGTGTGCGGCGAATTATTCGCAGGACGAAAGGGTAATCATCAATGTAAATACAACCAAAATTCTATGCCGAGTAAATGCACAGACTTTCTGTGAGGTTCTATGTTTACCTGAAACATTTCCCAAAAACACTAAGTTGTTTAACAAAGAAAATTTGGTAAAGTTTTATAGAAACTGCAGTCCGACAGAAAAAGACAAGTTTTTATTGCAAATCTTGAAAGATGGCCAGTCGAATGAAAATCTATCATTCCCTTTGAGTATTGATGTCTTTCAGTGAGATACCCAGTTAGTTTTGTCCTTGTTGAGTCAAATTTTGGGTCTAGATAGCGATAAGTCAATTACGGAAGTTATGTTAGGTTTCCTTCTGCAAGTAGTTTCACCCGAGTCACAATCGAGTCCGGTGTGTTGTTTTAATTTTGAGGAATTCTTAGTTGAAGCAATTCATGTCCAGCTGGTACATTTCCGCGATTTGAATCATTTTAGATATCATTCATATCTCTTGAACTTGTTCTTGCATTCAAATATTTCAGAATTGCAGTTTCTTGGTACCATCTTTTCTCATGACCTTCCTAAACAGGTCAATATGTTTGAGTTCACCAATACAATCATGGCAGAAGTTTACAAAATTATTTTTAATGATGAATTTCCCAAAGTGTTGGAAGAAATGAAATAAACTTTGCATCCTACACAAGAAGGCTGAACAGGTGATTGGTTCTTTTATAAATAACATACTATAATAAGAGTGTATGGTTTTACTGGAGCACCATATATGTTGCTAGCCTTTTTAACACCAAGGGTTTTTTCCTTAGAATTTATTAGAAAAAGGTTTCATTTAAAAGAAGAACATTTCGGTCCTTTCAAAAAATCATCAAATGTGAAATTCCCTCTTAAATTTGGTCCATTCATCATTTAGACTAAGACAGCCCTATCTGTAGTAGAAAAATTATTGAAGATCATGGATTTCCAAGAGGCTGAAAGGATTAATTATGATCCTCATCAAATTATATCATAAAGGAGACATCAAAATAGAAACAGGGATTTTGATCATCAAACAGTAGAAGGATTAAAAGAAATGGAAAATTTATTCAAATTTGAACAAGATAAGAGAGAAGTTTATATGGAACAAACAGGAAATTTGGCAATGTTGGTTCAGACACCAGCTAAATATGATATCACCAATAAGAGAAGTATTTTAGAAGATGATATTATGGAAGTCGATGAAGAAGTTTCAAGAAGAAATCAGAAGTGGAATGATAGAAGGAAATTATTAGTATGGAGGAATGAGATTTAATTGTTCCAGAAAAAACTAGTTTGATTTCACAGCCACCTTGAAATATGCAACAATATTCTTTTTCAGAAATAAAGGAATCTAGAAGTAACTCTCAGTATAAGTCCATATTTGATGTCCTTTCACAACATATAGAAAAGAAGAAGCAGTCTTTGGAAGAAACTCAAAAATTGTACCCTCAAGTTAGAAAGTTGGAAGAACAAGAGGTTTCCCTTCTTACAGTTGTGGATCCTGGAAGAAACACTATAAGGTTTGCAGTGGTGAACGGTGATAAATTTTCTGAAATGGAAGTTAAGTTTGATGCGATTAATATACCTAATAAGATTCAATTGCATAAACAAACAACAGAGGTCCTGTATTCTGATTTATTACAATCCACTTTAAAAATTTCTAAATTGTAGTATGTGATTGCAAAGCTGGAGAGTCAATTGAGGCAAGAGAAGACATAAAAAAAGAAAATTTGACGCAGATTAAAAGACTACAAATAGAACTTGTGACCATGGGATCCGAGTTAGGGAACAACCAGTGTACCAAAAGGCTCCTTGATGAAAAATAAAATACCATTCAAGTGCTCAAGAAAAAATTTAAGGTGCCAACTATTAAACATGTGCAATCTCCAGAGTTGACAACATCACAACAAGAAAAGGAATCCATATATCAAGAAATGATGGATCACAAAGGTAAAATGTTAAAGTTACAAGATGAAAATCATGCTTGGAAAAATGAAAGGATTGAATTGTTGTCACAAATTTCAGTGTTGAATACCAATCAAATTGAAACTATGCAAGTGCCAGAGAATACAAGGGATCAATCTCTATGTACGGATGAAATAAATATGGAAAATTCATCCACTAAGGAACTAACTAGCGCTATGTCACAAATTAGCCTAAAATATTTAGAGATAGAAGAGTTGAAAGCAGAAAACTAGAATTTGAAACAGGAGGTAATTCAAAATTCTGGAGAAAAGAAAAAGGATTTGAGTGATAAAAATAAACTACAAAAGAAAGTTGATGAATTAAAAGATAGATTAGCAGGTCGGCTTCCATTACAAGGAGCTAAACACCTTATATAGGATGTGATATCCGTGGAAGTCACCAAATTCTGGTCTTATTTGAATTTTATAGCAGATAAAGATACTATAGCTAACATAGCTCTCCAAAGGTGTAAAGTGGCAAATGAGAAATTATCCAAAAGGCCTTTAGAAACAACTCAAAATACAGTCATATTTTTAAACACTCTAACCCAATTAGATATGCAGAGTTTTGGAATCGAAGAAAAACCATCAAACATCATTTCGGCAAGAAAAATTATTGGCCAGCATGATCGTGTGAAAGAAGTAGAAGACATGGCGCAACGGATGGTCCTTGAAGTTCAAAATTTCATGGAATTATTTCTTCAGCCCTTTGAATGTGGTCTACCTTCTTTTTGGATTGACAATGGAAAATTAATGACTCAAGAAAATTATCACAATTTTATAGTACAGGCTCGCATGGATCACTCGAAATTTGAAGGTTTGGTCAAAGAATTGTCTGGAAAGACAATAATTGATAAATTGACCGATGATTTTGAAATACTTGAACAATTTATAATGATTGAGAAGGATCTGCCAGATGTATGTTACACATAATGCATAGAATTGGAGGTAATGATGAATGAAATGATGGATTATGAAATCCCAACTCAAGAGCAATGGAAAGCTGTTGAAAAATTTGGGAAAACAAAATGCAGGTTATATCAAGAATGACTATTTAGTAGTCTTAATTTTAAATGGCATTGCGATTCCTTTGTTAACTATCCGAGTGTTACAGCAGAGAGATTTCTTTGAAATTTCTATTTTTAGCAAAGAATTCAAAGAACGTTTTGTATAAATTTTGATATGAAAAAGTAATAGGGGCTGGATCCGAGAGCAAAAAATACAGTGATGTAATATTTTTTGAAGACTTTAATGAAGAGCAAAAGCACAATTCTATCGGAAACAGAGATTGGTATGTTTTCACTTTCTTCATTCTTTTAATTTCTCTATTGTGAATGTATTTTGTGTTACACCATCTTATTGGTTTGCCTCATATTTGACTATAATATGTGAGTTAGAATTCATTTTATATGCTCTGATCCACACATTTAAATATTGTCAATGTTCTTTCTTAAAAATTAATGTAGAATTCATCATAGTTAGATGCTCTTTTTGTTTTCCCAGAAGAAAAAGAGCCTCTTGCTATTCATATTATGAATCAAAGAAAATACACATATTCTTGTCCGTAAAAGTCAATTATCATGATAATCATTTGTTACATGTGAAACATAATTATCTCCCAAATGGAAACTATTCCCGAGTAAGCTTTCCCAATGTTCGACTTCTGACTAGAAGGATCGGTCGCCCCTTCCTTTAGTAGATAATTGTGAACACCTATATCCAACAATTCACGTGTATCCAGAATGGTCAATACAAGAAAGATCATCCAACCTTTCTCGCAGTCTAGAACTATTATGAAAATAATACTGGGGCAGAGGAATGGTCGGTCGCCCCTTCATTTTTGAGGGAATTGTAACAATATTCAACATACGAAGGCCATGCAGTCAATTCATGTATATCCAGAATGGTGAACACCGAAAAATACCGAGCACAAGAAGGGTCGGTCGACCCTTCATTTAAGACATAAATGTAAAAATATTTAATCTACGAAGGATGGAATGACAATTGCCGAAACCCGACTTATGCAGTAAATAGTAGGGAACAATATTTATCTCAACTTTCGACCTTTGACAAGAAGGATTGGCTGCCCCTTCTTGTAGTATAGAACTATTTTGAATAGAATATTGGGCACAAGAAAGGTCGGCCGCCCCTTCATTTATGAGGGAATTGTAGAAATATTCAAACTACGAAAGATGGGCCGTCAATTCATGTATACCTAGAATGGTGAAAACTGGAAAAATATTGAGCACAAGAAGGGTCGACCAACCCTTCGCTTAAGAGGTAAATATAAAAAATTTAATCTACGAAGGATAGGATGACAATTCCAGATTCCTGACTTCCACAGTAAATAGTAGGGACTAGGATATTGGATAAGTTATAACATATAAACAATATTTATACCGACTATCGATAAGAAGGATCAGTCACCCCTTCATTTAGTAGAAAATTGTGAACACCTATATCCAACCATTTAGTTGTAGCTAGAATGGTGAAGACAATAAGGATCAACCGATCCTTCTTGTAGTTTATAACTATTTTGAACATAATACTGGGCACAAGAAAGGTCGGTTGAACCTTCATTTATGAGTGAATTTTAAAAATATTCAACCTACGAAGCTGGGACGACAATTCCAGACTTCTGACTTCTGCAATAAATAGTAGGGATCAGTATATTGGCTAAGTTATAACATGTCCCCAATATTTATCCCGATTTGCTACAAGAAGGATCGGCCGCCCCTTCGTTTAGTATAGAAGTGTAAACACCTATATGTTACAATTCACTTGTATCCAGAATGGTGAACACAAGAAGGATCTACAGACCATTTTTTCCATTTAAACTATCATGAAATGAATAATGGGAAAAAGAATTGTGCAAATATCTCGAAGTGGGGTCTTATGATTGAGGTTTTTCATTATCACCTTTCCATGCTTTGATCTCAACAACATCTTTTAAATAACTCTTGTTTTTATGAATTATCATGATTTGCGGGAGGCCTTGTTTTTCATGGAAATATATCGTTTGCAATATCTCAAGAATACCAGTTTTTTATGAGAATGAATTTCCTTCTTCCACATTTCGGAAACCCGCATGTAGATTGCGGAATCTGGAAAGCATTTGATCAATCACAAACAAATATTTTCGGTTCCGCATTCCACAATGCGGATTGCAGAATCTAGAAAGCGTTTGATCAATCAAAAACAATGATTTTCGGTTCCGCATTCCGCAAAGAAGATTGCGGAATGCAGAAACCACACTTAAAAATATATAAATGTCATCTCCTTTTTCGAACCCACAAATATATTGCAGATTGAGGATACGTAAATTTCTTAAAACGTTTGAGCATCTCCGCTATCCCTCAACCTGCAATGCGGATTGCGGGAAGATCGAATTTATGAGTGAAATTTTTCATTGGCCCTTCCCGCATCTCCTAGTAATTAGGTTGAAGTCTCACCCGAAGTAAATATGGGGTGTTAGAGAATCAAGCTTCTGTAACCGTGGCGATCGGGACATTGGCTAAGTTACAACATATAAGAAAAAATTATCCCAACTTCTAACATTTGGAAAGAAGGATCAAACGCCCCTTCGTTTTGTAGAGAAGTGTGATTCACCAGTATCTAGAATGGTGAATAGAAGAAGGATCGACCGAACCTTCTTGTTGTATAGAACTATTATGAAAAGAATCCTGGGCATAAGAAGTATCAGCCTACCCTTCATTTATGAGGGAATTGTAAAAATATTCAAACTCCGAAGGCTAGGATGTCAATTCATGTATATGAAGAATGGTGAACACTGAAAGAATATTGAGCAAAATAAGGTTTGGCTGACCCTTCATTCACAAGATAAATGTATACACAACAAAAGCCCTTTCACTGGCCCTTTCAGCATCACCTTGTAAATAGGTTGAAGTCTCACCCGAAGCAAATATTGGGGGTTGCAGAATCAAGCATCTGTAACCATGGCGATGCACAGATGTGGTTAACATCTTCGCTTAACGTTCTATTTAAAATCTACTAATGGGATAGAATAACAGATGGCTTCAAACTTCGCAGCTATCACAGTATACATAACTACACCGAATCTCTACTGTATTCACCAGTTAGCTACGAATTCATCAAACTATGTGTTTCTTCTTCACAATCGCGCACTTGTATTCCAATTACTCAATGTATGATTACCATTCACATACATATGAAATTAAAATCATATGCATAGACATTCTAATTTACGTGGTTCATCGCATGCAGGAGAAACATCCACAGGAACTGTTCTTTTATTATCTTGGAACGATAACAGTACCATTCTGCGCAATCAGCTGCAGACTCTTCTCTACAATCAGAGAAGAGTCATCTGCCCCTTCTTGCAGTCTAGAACTATTATGTAAATAATACTGAGAAAAATAAGGGGCGGCCACACCTTCATTTTTGAGAGAAATGTAAAAATATTTAATCTGCAAAGGTAGGGCCTAAACTTCCTGACTTTTGACTACCGAGGTAAATAGTAGGGATTGGAACATTGGATGAGAAATAATAGAGAAACAATATTTATCTCAACTTCCTACAAGAAGGATTGGCTACCCCTTCTATGATGATCGCTCCTTCTATGATCGATCCTATCTCAAATGACTATAAAATGTGCATTCAATCTCTCATGGATAATGCTGGTAGATTTGTTCTTAATCAATCAATTGATTTTGAAAATGAGGGGCCATTCCTTACCTAGCGATCATTAGCATGAACATTTGCAAGTATACATCAAATATTAAAACATTAATTTATACTTATAAACATTGTATGCACTCTTATATTAACTACTCAATATTTGCTATTTTGCAGATAAAGCATGTCTGGGTTGTTGAGACTTAGTAAATACCAGGAAATATCATTCCTTGAATTGTTAGACGATCACGACCTTGGTTTATTCCAGAATGAATGGTATGTTGAGATGGATGAACCAAATAATTTGTAACTGGATTTATATATATTCTACTTGGATGAGGATGGAGCTCAAACTAGAGCTCGAATATTGACATATGCAGATCCCATTTCTGACGGAATATTTCGAGTTCAAGTTGAAGTGGTCAATAGAGACATGTGCTGCATTCGACAACTTGATATTATGGTTTTTCTTTATCAACCAGATCTAATGAAAAGTGGTCCCGATCCAGATCCAGTTTCCTGTGCGAAGCAAGGGTGTATTTTTCCCTTGTATGATATTTATAATCGTTCCGGAATTGATACCGCATCATCTTTGAAAAAATGAATTTTCTCGATATGGAAGAAAAGAATCCTAGCTACGAAAAATTTGTCTGTATTGCATCACATGAATATTGTAAAGAAGAAGATAACTATATGCCATGAAAGGATTATTTTCTACCTTAGAAGAGCATTTCTCCAAAATATTGTAAAAGACATGGAGAAATATTCCTTCAAACAACTCAAATCAAGTCCTTCTAAAGCGATGATGTGGAAAGCAACTAAGAGCTTTGAAAGTTCAAAATAAGTTCAACAAGAGCAGATCAAATTCTTTTTGTTCAATGATAAACATTTTTCTATTGATGTAACAAGATGTGTTGTTGCACCTCCACACTTACAATATCAAAAAGTTGATGAGGAGATCATGCAAAAGGTGATTGTATCTCTTCTCCATAAATTTACAACAACATTGAGAGATGTTATTCTATTGTATTTCGATAAGGTGACCACATTGGGATTTCTTCCTAGAAATGAAGAGGAAATTAATTTTCCATTCGTAAATTTTTATATATTGGATGGGAAACATACTATTTTTGCGCATAAAATAATCATTGTAGATGATCAATATAAACAACTCCATTCAAGGTATTGGCATCGAACAACTTGTCTTCTACATAGAGATGTTCCTCAACACATTATCACCAAATTATGCAAACAAGAATATTTATCAAACAATGAATTTGCAGACACTCCATTCATTTCTCAAGTTGTAAAAGCAAGGGATAAATGGGTATCTTGCGGTACGCCATCCCGCCTGGGAAAGGGAAACATTTCCAGTGATGCTTGGCAGGTATAGAATTTTTCTTCTTATCAATGAAAATATTTATATTGCTGCCTGTGTTATGAAATTAGCAAATTAAATATTATCTTCAATTTTATATGTTTGCAGTCTTTCCTAGCTGAATGTATGGATATCTTTGTTGTACAAACAAAGGACATCCTTAAAGACAAGCTAACTCTTTTTCTGACATCAGTTCAACTGTGGATCAAATGGATGTCAGTATTCGAGATTTACAAAAATGGTTCCTTTCCATGCTCACCCAAGAGCATCACTCAAAAGGATTTTGTTCAAAATAACATAAAGAATAATGGCTCTAATTCTTTTATACCATCACATGATCTTGATGAAGATGAATTGACCGCTGTGGTGGAAAATATAATAAAAAGATTGGTTTGGATGAGCACATCAATCGACAGAAACATTTGCACAGAGACTTTATATCAATATTGCAAATGAATCAAGGACGAGAGGTCAACTAGGAATTCGATCGTTGAATATTTCAAAGTTCATGATGTTCAAATTGATCGATCACAGATTGTCACTGACCATCACATCATTGAAATCTATAAAATTGCACCAAACCATCTCCAACAACTGTGCAATATTTTATGCTCCGGAAAGCAAGCAAAATCTCCGAGTAAAAAGAGAAAGAAAGAATCTAAAGTGGATAATGGTACCAAAATACCAAATGATGCTAAAAAAATATTGAATCTATATATCAATAAAGAGGAGATATGTCCATTAATGACGTCAAAAATAGTTCACAGTTTTCTAGTCAATGTTCTTATCTAGCATCATTGGTTAACACACTCAGATCAATTGCATTTTTTGGTGCGACAGTCAGCTGTGAATTTGTTGTTGTTGATATGTGTAATTGTGATAGTCCCTGGAAAGAAGAAGACATGCTTGTGTTTTTGTACTACTTAGAATCAAATCAAGCGGCATGTACTTTAATATTTTTAGCCGATATGGAAAACTCTTGTATGATTTCTAAAGCTTTCACAAATTTCTGGAATAAAAAAATAAAAAATGTTACACATAATCCTACCAAGGGAGTTTATAGAGAATTCTCCAAGGACTTGTTTTTAGGATTCTCTATTAATATACAGTGTTGGAGCATTGGAAGGGATATGGATATTTTGTCTACTTCTCAAATTGATATGGATTGGAAGGATGAGGGCCTACCAATGATTGACTTACGTTTTCCCAAGGTTAACAATGATAGTTCGAGAAGCCATGTGTTTGCAAACAAAAGGACACAGGAATTCTAGGATCGCATAGTTTCTAGATAGGTCTCTTCTCGAGGAACAGTTCTTTTGTTGTACACAGGAGGTAGACTTCTTTGTTCGTTGATTAGGTCTCCATAAAGAATAGCTATTTCTATTTTGGAGACAGTACAACAAGAGTTGTTTATGAACAGTTTCTATCATTAATTGGGTATAAATCAAGGTATTTTTATTAACATTTTTAGATGTCTTCTTTGATTTTATTTTACTTTTCTCAGTCGGTTATGTTCAATAACTTCTTCAAATTCCTATTCTACTACAACTTCAAATAAAGAGCACACCTAGGTATCATCCAATCAATTTATAGTATCCGGTGATGAAATTGGATGCGATAGAGAATCCACAAAGAACTACCAAACTGGAAAACAAGATGGACAAGAAGGTAAAAATTTATTTTTCAAAGATCATGGTTAAATTAACTAAATTATGAAAGGGGATAGTGACCTTGAATACTTGCAAAAAAATATATAAAATGTCTACCTGCAAATTTCCAGGTCAAAATGATTGTATTGATATTCAACATGTAGACCATCCACAACCAGAGCTGGCATCAATGATGTCCGTGGTTATTATCCATCAAATCATATTGGATAATACATGACCGAGAGCTTGGAAAATAATGAAAAAGGCGAGATCTTGGGCAATGAAGAACCAGAAGAGGGCTTGGACAATATTGAACCTCGATAGGGCTTGGTGTCAAAACGAGGTGTCTCCAATGATGTTACTCACCAGTCAAATGTTGGATTTCCATTGACAGGTAAAAGAAAAAGAATATTTTCTACTAAAATTGATAAAACAAATTTATTCTGAAATATATAATGACAAGAAATATTTCTGTGCAACTCCCCATACAAAAATGTTATTGATATTAGAAATGGAAGGTTTTCTATTTCGCAGGAAAGTCATAGAAAATGACTCCAAAAGAGAAAAAAAAGGAAATCAAAAAAATATTGTTGGAGGGGAAAGAGTAAAAAAGGGGGAAGAGATTTCTAATGTTGAATTTGAATTTAAACATAAAAAAAATTCATATGAGTCACGAACACATGCCATTCAATTTTTGAAATTACTTTTTCCCAAATTCAATATTGGGATTTGGTCATCTAAATGTGGTGTCAATGAGGGGAAGTTATTGTTTACAAATTTTTTTATGGCAGGCAGTGTAGATAAATCATATCAGCAATCTTTTTTATTTATTTGGTTTCGAGAGAGATGTACCAAGGATAAAGAAGGAGATGTCGAAAAAAATATGGAGAGTGTGTGGGAGGAGTTCCCAATGAAAACTTCAGAAATTAATACATCAATTATTGTTTTGGAGGGTGATGTTGTGAAAGCACATCCATATAAAAACTATACTTTGAGTAAGCCCTTTATTGCATCATCTGCTAGGACAAATACTGAATTGGTACATCGACTTTGGCAGGGTTTTAGTAAAATGCATGAATCAGCTGATATCATAACCTTCAATTCCTTCTCATGGTTGAATCCTGGTTGAGTGACAACCATCAAATGTAACCTATCATTTCCTATTTTAAATCATTCAATGTGTTTTCTATTTTTTTCGGAGACATTGCTATTTTCGTCCAAATGTAACATATTATTATTTCAGTGTGATGAATTTATTAAATCATTTGAATCTATGAAATTTTGGGTGATTTTTGTATTACTATTTGGAAATCAACATCTTCATGTATAGTTGCATGTTTGTGACCATTAACTTCATGAACAAAGTGTTGTTGTTGTTGTTATATATATAGTCACGGTCCTTGTATGCAGTCCAGATATCACCGCAAAAGAAACTGTTGGTCCTTGAAGTAGAGGGATTACTCTTTGGAGTTCGGATGTTATCCAACATTGAAGATTCTTCCAAACAAACTCATTTTTTCCATAATTGCTATTGTTAGTATGCACGGATGTTCAGACCCAAAATTATCAGTGTTCCCAGAGAATATTTCAACATTTCTCTGTGTTTTTCCTCGCTTGACAACATGGAAACTAAAAATTTCCTTGGTATATTTGAATGGTTGAAAAATGAAGAATTTGTATTTATTTGGGGTCGAGAGCAATGTAGACTTAGTACTATTTATAATTACTCAATGTCTGCATACTATAATGTTGGTGAAGTACACAACATATACAAAGAGTTGTTCAAGGATGTACTTATCCAATATGGAGATATATATAAACAAATGGACATGTTGTTTATAGATGAAGGGCAATATCAATCAATAGATAATCATAAGGAAAACTGCTTAAAAATGACAACTAGTTGGACAATTGATGGTTCACAAGAGAGAGAAATAACTATAAAAACAATGGTGTGTTCTATGTTGAATTATCTCGGGCCTCGTTCAAAAATGGGGCGTCCGATAAAGACATTCAATTTCAAATGACCGTCATATTATACAAAAAAAATCATTTAGTGATTTGTATTTTTTTTACAACTTCTACATTTAATTGATGTAAGTTTTATTGCACATTTCTCGTATTATTTATGGACATCGTACCATGTATCTGGTAATGTGTTTCAAAAATTGTTGAACATGAAAGCATTAATATACTTAGAGACATTGAACCATAATATTTTTATTGACTCAGTTGTGTGTGTGTGTGTGTGTTTTTTGTTTGCAGATAGTACTAGAAGATTTGTTTCTAGTAAACCATTAATCATTTTTTATTTCAATCGTGTTTTGTTACACACATTTCATAGAAAATAGAAACCCGGATTTCCACGAACATCGAATATTGAAACATCAACAAAGTATTATTTTATACATCCAGGATTAAGGGAATTTTTTGAAAAATGCTGTAGTATTTTTGAGGTTGGGTTATGGACATATGCAAAATGAAAAAACATTGACGACTTTTTTCCTAGATTATTACAAACACTGGGATTGAAAAGGGAACAATTTAGATTAATTTTAACACAAGAAGATTGTTCTTCCGTAGCTAGAGAGGGTTTTTAGGGTGATGGAAATCCTTATGTATTTCACAAGCCTTTAAGTAAAGTTTGGGACACTTTGATCGATGGTTGGGATAGGAAAAATATAGTGATTGTAGATGACTAAAAAAAAAAACATGTTTGTAATGAGGAAGGGAACTGTATTATAACAAAAACTTATACTTGCGAAGATGTCAATGACACATTCTTGTTAGATCGATTATGGCCTTGCTTGCTGCACTCAAATGGCGCGAGCGATGTGAGGCCAATTGTGAATAAAATGAAAATGAAAGTATTTTGTTAAATAATACACTTGAATGTTTGTTTGTACTAATATGTTCAATTTCACTGTGCTTATAATTCTTGTAAAGTGTCGAGTTTGGTTTCCTAAAATGAAAAATCAGACTTTGAAATTGCTAAAATCGGTTTTAAAATTTCAATATTAAGTATTGGAAGTGTAAAAAGTAGCCTTCCAAAAGGGCAAGTGGCAATATTCCCTTGGAAAATTGCATGAATGGGGGGGGGGAACCATCGAAGGAGACAACTGGAGAAACTCTGTACTTGGAGAATTGTAATGTTTTACAATCTTAAAAGAACTTGAGTTAGTTTCTCTTTCCTTTCTTTTGTTATGTGTATAAAGTTTCCTTGATTCATTTGGGTTTTTCATACTTACATCTAGTAACTCTATTTTGTATTGTTAAATCATAAAACATATAAATCTGTGTGCTTGATTTATCATTCATATGATGTATATGCAGGTTATGCATCAGTAAATTTCTTTACTTGATTCATATTATTTCACATTCTGCAATTACACCCATCTAGATCCAAATCCTAGGCTCTATCAAGCACCGAGAGGGATCAAATATACTGAGGTGCAAACCTCTCCTTTAATAGCTCCTTGAGTGCAATACCTGAGCCACCTAATCCTAAGCTCTAAAGTCTCTAGTTAAAGTCTCATATTTACTTTTTACTTTGTATTATTCTTTTTTGTTTATGGCGGACATAATACTTATTACTTTTTACTCTGTATTATTATTTTTTGTTTACGTTGTATTATTTTGTTACTGGACAAACACTCGAAAGTCTCATATTTATTTTTTACTTTATATTAAAAGTAAAAAGTAAAGTCTCTAGTTTAAGTCTCATATTTACCTTTTACTTTGTATTATTCTTTTTTTCTTATGGCCAACATAATATTTACCACCTAATCCTAAGCTCTAAAGTCTCTAGTTTAAGTCTCATATTTACTTTTTACTTTGTATTATTCTTTTTTGTTTATGGCCGACATAATATTTATTACTTTTTACTTCAAGTATTATTCTTTCTTTGTTTATTTTGTATTATTTTGTTACTCGAAAAACACTCGACTAACAAGATATCCCCCATACTAGGCTATAGAGCGCCTCTCGACGCAATAACAGTCATTATCATCATATGAAGTTAATTTGCTAAGTTAAGTTATTAAGCATCTAATTAACAGCTTCATAACTAGGCATATTCTTGTCATTCTAAGAACATACAAGAGGCATCCATCCATCAATGAGGTTGTGACAGCATAAGCATACATGTATTGCATAAATGGAGTTTAGACATTCATCATTCACACACAAGATTAATACAGCAGATAGCTTAATATGCAATTGAAAGAAACCTCATTCATGAATACCACCTTCTAATAGGATTAACATAGCATATTCATGGCTTGCATTTATTTACACATTCATTCCATAGATTGAACATATCAAGCATAATTAAATACATTAACATTATAACTCATAAACATATACACTTATCTGAATTTCACATGAATTTGGCAACTGGCTACATGTGAGCCACTCTCCACCCAACCTTAGAACTTGTCCAACCTGTACTATTTCATCTCCCAATTTCACCCCCAAGATGAGATCCAGACATTAACCAGAGATATCTCACCAATTTTTCCCCAACTCACTCTCAAAGTCTAAGGTGGAATTAACAGAGGTAAAAGATATACACAACGATCAACAAACAGGAGTTTGGTAACCAATTCCTTGTCAATTCCGCAATTGACTTACCTGAGTTCCTTCCCAAAATGCACGGCGACACACTTCACAGCAAACGTTGGGATTCCATCTGGGTCTCAGGCTTAATTTCCAATTTAATGGTGTATGCAACCAAGATAAGATCCCCATGTACCTTGTGACCAAAGCACAACCTCTAATTCGTTTTACTTTGTGATTTATGATCTGTACAATATAGGGTTTCTACCTCTTCCAGATCTCAGTCATAAACAAGTGACCTTGGAAAAAAGGTAATAACTTGGGCTAGGAAGCTCCAAAGGAAATTTTGTAAAAAGTGACAGGTAGTGCATGGACTGTTCTTTCTCAAGTAACTTTTTCAGAGGCCGAAACTAAACCAGTGACATGTGGAACCGTACAAGTTCGCTCTCTTGTTTTATCCCATAAACAGGTGACGTTGTGACACTTGGCATAAATCTCTCTCAGAGAATCCATTTGAAGTCAGACCTATGGGGTTGGAAAGATGACAGATCGGGCTATCACAGGAAACTTTTTCATACCATGTGGATCGAAAAGTTTAGAGTTACACCAGAAATAATCAGGTACATAGTTCTATCAAAACTGAATTATTTTTTAGCACCTTCATTCATGACTTCCGGAATTTAGGGTTTCGGAGAAAGTTGGAATTTTTGTAATCGGAGACCACGGCTAGATGATACTCATCAAAATAGAAATTTAGAGACCAAGATCAGATTTTTTGGTTGGGAAAAAGGCTGGGCTTGATCAAACCCCATTTTGGGACTTTGATGGGAAAGATGGAAAATTAGGGCTTCTGCAAAAATTGGAATTTTGGAAATTTGCGACCACGACTAGAAGCTCCTCAGAAAAATCGAATCTTAGAGCTTTGAATCAAATCTTTTGGTTGGGTGAAGCTCCGGGAAACTCAAACCCTAATTCAGGATCCTCCTAGTGAATCTGTAAATCTAAAAGGAAATTTCGAGGGGTAAAACTTTGCAATTTTAAAATTCTGAGTATACCAGCTTGACCAGCTCAGAAAGGCGCATCTTTCTATCCTTTCAGAATTTTGAAATTCAAAGTTTGAATTTTTAGGGTTTCTCTAACAAAACCTAATCCAGCTTCAGATCCAATTTCTGCAAATCAAGTAGATTGAGTTAATCCTAGAAGAGAATGGATTGTTCACCTGCATAAGTGAAGAAGTTGTTGTTTCAGAGGGAGATGAGGCTAAGGCATTACATAAGAATATTACAAGCAATCTCGACAGGTATGACTCATCCAGGTATGTTTCGAGATTTGTTCATGATTAAGTTTATGGTATGTTTGTCTTCATGTTATTATGGTTAGTACAATCTTGATTAAATTTAGACTTGTCGTATCACGTTAATAAAATTATGAATTCATGATAGAAGATATTCATTGATTAGGGTGTTGACACTTATGATTGTACTAATGCATTATGGTGTTGTATGAGGTTGATGTTGTCCACTAACATGAAAGGTACATCAAGAAAGACAAATCATGTTCTAGTTCAAGAACATATGACAATGGTGACATGAAGACAAAGGTTCATCCATTGCCATGGATCACATAGAAGATCTACTTACGAGGTATGTATAACTTGGTTAACCTATGAGATATGCAGGTTACTAGCACAAGTCACTTAAGAGATCAAGAAGACATCATGTGGGTATGTTAGACATTAACCAGCTAACATATTAATCCATGTATGTTTTTCCTATATCAAGTTAGAATCCTACCTTGTGTTAGGATCTCTCATATAAGTATACATGGCATGATTGATAATGATTATTCATAGGTTTGAATAATCATGGGTGTATGCATATTATGTTTCTTACCTTAATTGATGATATGACTAACCAGAAGAGTCATGAAAGTATAGGTTTGAGTAATCACGGGTTTAGGCATATTATGTTTCTTACTTTAATTTATGATATGACTAACCATAACGTTCCTTGAATACTAATGTTTATTATCTGTGTTTGAAATGATCATGACTATACATGTTTAAGATTATTGTGTTTTGATAGTATTAAGATTATACTAATGAATGTGTGATTATGTATGAGACCTTGAGGATAAGACAATGATAATACTAATAAGCATGCATAGTGATGGATATAAGTTCAAGGACAGGTAATCCAGGAAGCAAAGATCAAGAGGGAGCACACTCCAGTTGTTCCTGCAAGGAAGCAAAGATCAAGAGGGAGCACACTCCAGTTGTTTCCTGAAAGGAAACATAGATCAAGAAGGAGCACACATCAGTAGTTTCTGCAAGGATGCATATATTTAGAGGGAGTTGACCACTTCTCACAATCCACATCAGAATGGAGTTGCAGAAAAGAAGCAAAGACTACGAGGGAGTCAACCCAACAAACAAACAAAGATAAGTATTTGAATTATCATTCCTTCCATATTTTATTGTTTAAATAATATTGTTCAATAATGTATATACTCATGTTCCTATAATTAGGTTGTGTATTATGCATAGTTGCATTGATGAACAATATACTACTAATATACATGGGTAAGTGGCCTATGGAACTGTACAACATTCCATTGCTACTTATCTAGAATGAAACCTCTTTGCTGACATGTTGGGAGTTGTGCACACTCTTAACAATGTTCTGGTTGAGATTGGAAGGCATCTAGAAAGTTACAGGATATGGATAAATGTTGTATTGAAGCATTGGCTAAAATAATTGCATGATTGTATGACATATTTCTTTATGTGTAAGAATTTGTTCTAAAAACTATGAGATGTTTTCTAATCATGCAATTTAACTTGGTGTGTAGGAAAGATCGTACACCATCACCTACAAAAGAAGGACTACAACATTTGTTCAGCAACAAAGTTATCTATTGAAAATATTGAAGATATTGAAGTTCCCAGGATCTGGGAAGAATTCCATGATCGAGGAGTACAAGTCAATCATGAAGATGTTTGGGATGCAATCCCAAGACTTGAAGGGGAGTCTACAGTGACTTCCAAGAGGATCTACAAGATCAAGCATGCTACAAGTGGTAGCATAGAGACTTTTTCTCCTGTAGCCAGATACACTTCCATTAGATCCATACTTGCTCTGGCTGCAGTGATGAAATGGAAGATACAGCAGATGGATGTCAAGACAACTTTCTTGAATGGTGTCGTCGAAGAGGAAGTGTATGTGGAGCAGCCACTTGGTTTTGAGACACATGACAGGAATTCATATATGTGCAGAACTTGGTATGATAGGATAGACAGCTTTCTATCCAGTTTGGGCTTTACCAAGAGTAAAGCGGATTCCAAACTTTACTACAAGGTTAAGGAAGGCAATCTAGTGATACTAATTTTGTATATGGATGACCTATTTATTACAGCTGAAGATAGATTGATTGTCAACATGAATCAGAAGCTAGCTATCGAGTTTGAGATGAAGGACTTGGGTATGATGCACTAATTTCTTGGTATGGAGGTGTGGCAGAGTGCATATGGAATCTTCCTTGGGCAAGGGAAGTATGCTGTAGAGATCCTAAAGAGGTTCGGGATGATGGACTGCAAGGCCATGGCCAGACCTATGGCATTGAACCTAAAGCTTCTGTGCGATGCTTCTTTTGAGCCGGTTGATGCTACGATGTATCGGCAGATGATTGGGTCCTTGATGTACCTGACGAATACGAGACCAGAAATTTTCTTTGCGGTGAACACCTTGAGCCAGTATCTAACAGATCCGAGACATGTTCATCTGATAGTTGCAAAGCATGTTCTGAGGTACCTGAATGGTACAGTGGATTACGGGCTCAAGTATGAGGTGAATCAAAAGTTTAATCTGGAGGGTTATGTTGATTCAGATTGGGGAGGCAGTGCCATTGATCGAAAGAGCACTTCGGGGTGTTGCTTCAGTATGGGATCAGGTGTGATCTCTTGGTTTAGAAGGAAGTAGTCCTGCGTGGAATTGAGTATAGATGAAGCAGAGTATGTTGTAGCTTGTTCGGCTAGTTGTGAGGCAGTATGGTTTAGGAATCTACTATTTGATTTCTTTGATCTTCAGTTGAGTGCTACGTGTATATATTGCGACAACTGGAGTTGTCTGAAGTTGTCAGAGAACTCAGTGTTCCATGACAAGTCGAAGCACATTGAGATCAAGTTCCACTATATCTGAAATATGGTGTAGAGAGGAGCAGTGAAGCTCTTGTATGTTGTGACAGACAAGCAGATAGCCAATGTGTTGACCAAGCCACTTGCCAGAGTGAAGTTTGAATAATTCAGAGGGAGACTTAGTGTATTTCAGATCGAGATGCCTTCTAAGGGGAAGTGATGAGTCCTGAGACACAGATGCACACGAGCCATTCCGACATGGTGGCAGGTTAGTCTTCCCATGGTCGTTAATATAAGTGGTGGGGCCATTCTGACATGGTGGTAGGTTAGTCCTCCCATGGTCATTGATGTAAGTGCTAGGGCCGTTTCGACATGGTGATAGGTTAGTCCTCCCATGGTCGTTGATGTAAGTGCTAGGGCCATTCCAACATGGTGGCAGGTTAGTCCTCCCATGGACGTTGATGTAAGTGTTGGGGCCGTTCTAACATGGTGGCAGGTTAGTCCTCCCATGGTCGTTGATGTAAGTGTTGGGGCCGTTCCGACATGGTGGCAGGTTAGTCCTCCCATGGTCGTTGATTTAAGTGCTGGGGCCATTCCGACATGGTGGCAGGTTAGTCCTCCCATGGTCGTTGATTTAAGTGCTATGAGCCTTTCACATGGTGGTAGGTTAGTCCTCCCATGGTGAGTGTAAGTGTTGTGTGTGTGCATCTGGGTTGTGCTCCATGGACTATGTGATGATCTGAAGACATTGATGTGACAGTATGGTACACAGGTTTTGTAGAGGCATATGATCAGTCCTGAGATGCTCTTACAGGTTTTGCAGAGGCAGTGTAATCAGTCCTGAGAGATCTTGCAGGTTTTGTAGAGGCAGTGTAATCAGTCCTGAGGTGTGCCTACTTGATGGCTTGCTCATAGAGATGATGATGATCAGAATTATCATGTGATGATGTACATCAGGTTGATGTATGGTGAGTATCATGGTGATACTCGGTGGTCATGGATAGGTTGTGCAGTGGCATGTAAAAGATCCTGGGAGATTCAATAGGTTGGGCTGTGTGCTCGTAAAAGGCCTGGAATTCTCTTGCGAGGTTTCGCGGACGCACGTAATAAGTCCTGAGGATTCCACAGTATGGCCAGTGATGATGAAGACCTATAGGTGGTGGGCCTACATCCAGTATGAAAAAGGACTGGCTCTGTAGAACTTCCTATGATGAGTAGTGTTGGTAGGCAGTTTGATGAGGAAAGATCGTGATACTGTTGACATCACGACATGTTGGATGAAGGCGCGAAAGGAGTATTTTGTGCCAAAGGATACCACAGTTGGCGGGTTTTGGTTCATTTGGACCACGTATTTTGTAATATTGACTCAAGTATACCATAGTTGGCGGGTTTTGGGTTATGTATTTTGTAATATCGAGTCAAGTGTACCGCGGTATGCGAGTTTTTGGGTCATTAGACCAAGTCAGTTAGTCGATTGTCCATAGTGTCGGTTAGGAAAGTGGACAAGTATTGTAATTGGTGGAAGACTATAAATAGATAAGAATTGTAAGTGTTAGGAGAGAAGTCGATGGATAGAACCGAGAAATAGAGCTATATGTAGAGAGATAATGCGGGGAGTTGTGCAGAGATTTATGTACTGCTTTTGGTTTGCCACAGTAATATAAGGATGATGATTTGGTGCAATCTGTGTGTAATGTTGCTCAATACTTATGTTATTTCCTTTTCTTAATGCAATTATCTGTTTCTATCGCTATGATTTGAATGCCACAATAATATGTTATAGATATCTGTTTACTGTAATGTTAAATGCTGCGATTAAAGTGATATGCTATAACTTCATGATGAATATTTAGAATTACTGTTGGTACCATACTGTCGCAACTCGCCTCCTCCCTCAGCAGAAACATGGTTCTGTTTGCTCTTCCTGGATGCCTCGGATGAGACCTCATCCTCTCTGTGGGTGTTACTGGGTGGGATCAAACCTGCCAGGGCCGATGCCGAGGGAGACTATGGTATGTGTCGATAGTTGGTGGACCCCTGTCGACTGTGAGGTCGCGATTTGGTCAACAAATGGTTCTGTTGCAAGGACCATGTGCAGAGTAGAAGGAGGTCATGTTGTGGCACCAGACGAAGCCGAAGATACAAAAATGGTTCGATCAGAAGTTGCAGGAGTTTGCTGAAGAAGAAATTTTGAATATGTGACTGACGGTAGATCACTGGGTGGAAAGATATATTCACGACGGTCCGCATGAATGGTTTTTCTGTGAATTTCTGGTCATTCTATATGAATGGTTGTCGAAGCTGACCTTTCAGAAGAAGAACTTCCAGGGTGGTTAGCCGACGACTTGAACCTCAGAACTAATTCAGGAATTGCAGGAAGTCGATAATAAGGCATCGCGGGCTCTTGAAGTTTGGCTTGATAGCATCTTGGAAGGATATATCACAGAATTTGTAGTCGACATGAAGAAATCCTATAGTGAAGCCGAAAGATACTTCTTCCAAGGACCAAGGGTAAGGTTTCTGTTGTCACTCCAACTATCGATTAAGATGCTAATCTGCGAGAAGGGTATATTAAAAATGCACCTTGATTAGTAGATAACCTGGTGGGCGGAGGCCGTGGGTACCACGACTGTTGGGGAATGGTACATGAAATGGTAAAGGGGTAGATGGATGCATACCATGAGGATACTGTGAGCGAAGCTGAGGAAGAGAGTGGTCTTACGAGAGGAGGAGTGAGGTTTCGACAGGAAAAGAGGCAGAGGACGGGAGAAAGTCTTGTTGCGATCGAACTGCAAAACTGCGAAGTAAGACTACACGGGACGAAGCGACCTCACAGTCCAGATAGGAATGACCAGGCTATGCTCATGATAGAGGTAGTACCAAACCTCAGCACCAACGTACCCACACCTCCTCTCACTAGCTCTCAACCAGCAAGAAACACTACTTTGACATCACCGGGTACATCGACACCACAGATGTTAATTGGTAGTAGTAGTATAGCGACAGGAGGAAGCAATCCCAAGATAGCAGGTGATGATGCTAAGCTACCGTTGTTCCATGGAAGTGCGACAGACACCCCATAGAAGTATTGGTTTTTGTGTGAAGTGGTCTCGACCGTGAAACAAATCAATGATGACAATGCTAAGAAAGGACAGTTAGCCACGACTCTGCGAGGTCGTGCATTAGATTGGTTCATGAAGTTTGTTTTAGTCCCTACGGGGCCCCAGAGAAGTCACTAGATGAGATTCGGGATGGGCTGATTGCTGAATTTAGATGGCCTAAGTCCGAGGCTCAATATATTACTGAATTGAAGGAAATTAAGCAGTATCCCAATGAGCTGGTATGGAATTTCAACCAGCAATTCAAGACACTAATGGGAAAGGTTAGTTTCGATATGAGCGCTGTGCAACATAAAGAATGGTTCATTGCGGCACTGCTACCCCACATTCGGCTACCGCTGATGCAGCAAAACATTTAAACGCCTAGAAAATCTCTAAATATCACAATGTGATTGGAAGTGTCACCGATTGGAGATAATGTAGCTGGGATGTCGCAGATACAGACACAACTCGCTAACCTGACTATACAGTTGCAAGATTTAAAGAAGAACAAGGAACAATGCGATGAAGTATGGTGTACGTGATGTCAATGAGAGGGACATACGAAAGATGATTGCCCAGATTTTCGTAATTATTTGGTCTCCGGTGCGCCCAATCCATTGAATGGCAGCAGTATGCCATGGTTTCATGTTTCCCAAGTGTTTGGGCACAGTCACGCTAATTGGCCGTATATGCAGAAAATGGTCATAACCCCGTGAAATATGTATTGCACCTTCTATAAGTCAATAGGACATGATGACAAGGATTGTCATGCATATGGGTTGCTACAGGAGAGAATGTGTGATGCATTCTATGTCAAAGATGATCAACACGCTGCATCGCTACAGCCGCAGGTAGCTCAACCGATACCTCAACCACAGATGCAGTTTTCCCCACAGCAACAACAACCGCAACAGTTCATGCCGCAATATACCCCGATGCAAACGGCTCCCCCACAGCCACAATATGTACAACAACCGTAGTATGCACCACAAGGACAAGGGATTCCAGCAACACCAATGCAACAACAATACCAACAGCAGGGCGGCTACTGGGGAGGCTACAAGGCCAGATGTAGTAGTGGATTTGGTCATGGAGGAGGCAGCCGAGGTGGTCAAGGACCTGTTCAATGTTACCACTGTGCAGTATGGGGGCATTGTCAGCGCAACTGCCCACTGCTACAAAATCAGTGTACGTTTTGTTCCAGTAATGATCATACAGTTGAGAAATGTCCATAGTTGATTGCAAGATGGAAGGCTTGGAACACTCTGCAGCTAAAGAATCCAGTACAACAACCGGTACAAAACCCACTACAGCAACTAGTGCAAAACCAGCCCCCACAACCACCACCGAATGCTAATCCAAATGTAAATCAACCAAGGCATTTGCAGCAGAATCAGATGCAGGGCGCGAATATTGCAACCATTTCTGTAGAATCACAACCACAAGACGCTTCGGTGGCTGTTGTCACTCGTGGAGGAAAGACGACTGGGGAAGATGGTTCGCGAACACTGATATGGTTAGCTGGTCAGAATACTGTACCCTTCGACATTGATACGGAGCAAGAAACATTCCTGGAAGCACATCACACATTGGAGAAAGACATCGGCAAGGCTGTTGTTTGTGATATGCCACCTGTCTTTGATGCCACATCAAACACCGATCAACCACCACTAGGGATATTGCAGAAGTTACTTGAAAGCTGTCTATCATTGGCACGAGACCTGGATACCCTGGTTGAGATCGAGGGATGGTTGCAGTGATTTCCGAAAGGATGGCAGGAGTCAGTAGTAAACTCCTTATAGCGAAGGAAGACTAGCAAGGAAATGCGAACGAATATTCAAATTGGTGACTATGATGTTGAATATGTTATTCTTGACCTTGGTTCGGATGTTAACATATTAACCAAGCAGGCATGGTAGAAGATGGGGAGTCCCCCATTGAGCTGGTCTCTTGTATAGCTCTGGTTGGCTAACCATGCCAAGGTAACACCCATTGGGAGAGTTTCGCGGCTCATGATTGATATCGAGGGCATGAAGACTTATGTTGATTTTGATGTTATTGAAGTGGTTGAGGGAGGAAGCTCTTATCCAGCGCTCTTGGGGATCGGATGGGATAACAACAGTAGAGTTGTAATCAACTTTAAGAAGCGCATGATGACCTTTTAGAATTGCGATTTCAGAGTTATCGCCCCTTTGGATCCGGTTGAAGGATGTCCCTACGTGGAGCTTGTAAAAGATGATGAGCCCACTAGATTGGACCATGCATTCAACATTTCTGAAGATTATGTTCATCCCACTATCCACGGTGAGCTGGAGTGGCGCAGCGAGAGTTTTGCGTCTTTCGACTCTGATGATGCATTGGAACATTGGTAGAATCAAATGCATGAAGTATCGATCCGGAAATGTGGCTTGGTGACGCAATCCTGATGTCGTGTTGCGATGGAAATGATCACATTTATGGTTTATGAGGGGTTTTCTGGCTTAAATACCGTCCTAGCAGAATTTGAAGACCGCATCCCAGAACCATAGCGATTGCTGGCTTTGGAGGAAGCACTGAAGGATGCTCCAGCACGCTGATGGGAAACACATAAGAAATTCGTTAAAGATTGGTCACAGTGTCGAAGGTTGATGATGGTTCGGTTTGGCGATACTGAGGTTTATCACACTGGAAAGTAAGATGGTCGGACTGATCCAAGTGATCATGTGATGGAGTGTCAACAATTGTGGGTAACGCGACCCAGAGATGAGTGGGTTCATGCTTTTGTCCATACTTTGGAGGAGATACTGCGCTCGTGGTACACTCATCCGAGTTACGCCGTGACATTACAACATGGGGGGAATTGACAATCTGTTTCACTCATCCACGACGTAATATTTCAAGTTGTTCTCGTGGCCTGCCCTGTCGACCCGCACACCCATAGTAAAATGCATTCTCTCATGGAGTGCTTCAACATTAGTGGTGGCTCGAAGGACAATGATGATCCCCAGAATGTTAACATTCCCGAATCTAAAGGAAGTCACGATATAGTCCCATTGGTTGCACCCAGTAATCCGTTCAATGAGCCGTTGCAACTTCACAAAATGAATATCGGCACCGAGGCTACTCCCAAGTTTTCCAATGTTGGGGATTATTGGGATGATGAGATGATGAGTAAGGTTACCGAGTTACTGCATGAATTTCAAGATGTGTTTCCCATGAAGTTTTCCAAAATGAAAGGAATCCTGGGTGATTTAGGAGAGATGAGGATTCCATTGAAACTAGATGCTAAGCCAGTCTGACAGCGACCTTATCGGCTAAATCCGCGACATAAAGAAAAGGTCAAGCATAAACTTGATCGGATGTTGGATGCTAGTATTATTGAGCCTGTGGAAGAGTTAGAATGGATCATTCCTATGGTGATACAGGACAAGAAAATAGGCGACGTGCGCATTTGTGTCGACTTACGGAAATTGAACGATGCCTGCTTGCATGACCCCTTTCTGACCGTATTTACTGATGAAGTACTTGAAGGAGTGGGGGGGCAGGAGAGGTACTCTTTCACTGATGGATTCTCTGGCTACCATCAAATTCGCATTGCCAAGGAAGATCACCATAAGACAACTTTTGTTACTGAATGGGGTTGCTTTCAGTACACGGTCATGCCGTTTGGTTTGAAGAATGCACCTGCGATATTTTCTCGGGTTGTTGTTGCCACATTCAAAGATTTTATTCATAAATTCCTGCAGGTTTATATGGATGATTGGATAGTTTACGGATTGGTTTGGGATCATCTGGATAATCTGCGATTGATGCTTGAGCATTGTCGACAGCACTAGATATCGCTGAACTTGAATAAATGTATATTTTGTGCTCCCTTTGGAATATTGCTAGGTCATATCGTGTGTAAGAAGGGATTGTTGGTTGATCCATCCAAGATTGCGCTTATTTTGGGGTTGCAACCGCTGACCACTATTAAGCAATTGAGCGCCACCTTGGGTCATACAGGATATTACTACAAGTTCATTAGGGGGTATGCTGTGATTACTGCCCCGATGGAGAAGTTGTTGAAAAAGGATGCGGCATTCCTGTGGAACCTAGAATGTCAGGATAGTTTTGAAACGCTCAAAGCGAAGATGGCATCGGCACCGATTTTGATTTTTTCGGACTGGAGTAAGGAATTCCATGTCCACGTTGATGCCTCATTGGTTGAATTAGGTGTTGTATTGGCTCAACCAAAAGAAGGCGACATTGATCATCCCATTTCTTTTGCCAGTCGGAAGCTGTCTTCTACAGAACGGAATTACACTACCACAAAATGCGAAGGACTAACCATGGTTTACACGCTACATAAATTCAGGCATTATTTGTTGGGTGGCCACTTTAAAATGTTCACTGATCATTCTGCATTGAAATACTTGGTCAATAAGCCTGTGTTGGGGGGGGATATCTACAGGTGTCTATTGTTGTTTCAGGAGTTTGATTTTGAAGTCGTTGTGAAGCCGAGGCAGTTGAATGCTGGACCAGATCATTTGTCACGAATTGATATAGGGGAGGAACCAACTAATATCGAAGATGGGTTGCCGGATGCCCAACTGTTTCATGTTTCCGCTGCTGATCAGTATTTTGATGACATCCTTCAGTTTTTGGTGACCGGCACCACACCCGATGACTTTACCACTACTCAGAAGAAGCAATTAGTTGTCAAGGCTGCTGACTTTCAACTGATTCTGGGAGAGTTGTATAAATTGGATGTCGATGAGATCTTGCGTAGATGTGTCTTGCCGCATGAGCAAATGCAGATATTGGTTGACGCACATGGTGGAGTCGCAGGAGGACATTATGGTGGCTGGGCAACTGCTCGGAAAGTACTGCGTGCAGGGATTTGGTTTCCCACATTACATAATGATGCGACAGACTACGTACAGTCTTGTGATGTTTGTCAATGAACTGGCAAGCCATCCAGACGTGACGAGATGCCACTGTTACCTCAAGTAACATTACAACCATTCAAAAAATGGGCTGTGGATTTTGTAGGACCGATACATCCACTAGGGAAACACACAGGTGCACCGTATATTATCACAGCAACAAAATACTTGACCCGGTGGGTTGAGGCAGCACCTGTAGTGGATTGCTTCGCTGCAAGGGCTGCTCGATTTTTGTTCGACCACATTATCACTCATTTTGGCTGCCCCAAGATATTGCTGAGTGATCAAGGCAGCCATTTTCTCAATCGCACTATCAGCACACTAATGAAAGAATTGTAGATATAGCATAAGAAGAGTACACCCTATCACCCACAGGCGAATGGGACGGTAGAAGCGTTTAACAAGGTATTGGAGCATGCATTGACAAAAGTGTGCAATGTGAATTGAGATGACTGGGATTTGAAAATTCCAGCAGTATTGTGGGCCTATCGCACCACATGTAAAAGGTTGACTGGTCAGACACCTTTCAAGCTAGTATATGGGAAGGAAGCAGTTATTCCTATGGAGTACATTGTTCCAAGTCTACGAATTGCATCTGTTACGAGCATGGATGATGTTGCAACATTAGACAAATGTCTAGCACAATTGGTGGAACTTGAAGAGGATCGATTTATTGCTGGCTTTCATCAAAAGGTAGAGAAGGACTGCCAGAAGGCATGGTATGATCGCCACATAAAAAACAAGCGGTTTCAGCAAGGTGACTTAGTGTTACTATATGATAGCAAGTTTATGAAACGTCCAGGCAAGTTGCAGATGCATTGGTTGGGTCCCTACCACATCAATAGTATTACTTCAGGAGGAGCAGTTCAATTGCAGCGATTGGATGGGGGGATGCTCCCCAAGATGGTAAATGGTCACAGGTTGAAGCCTTATCGCATGGGGTTAGAGTAGTGCGATGTCTAAGCCACACTAGAAAGAAAAAAAATGATGATGATTGTTGCAGGTTGCTTGGTGGCAGATGACACACCAACAACATAAGGTATGTGCAACCGGAAGAGGCTTGTGCCACCAGGTTAGCATAGTCAGAGACTCATGACAGTATTGCGTTTAGGCTCGACGATGGATTTTGTACGATGGTTTTGGGAGAGTACAACGATGTGGTGTGATTACTGGACACCATGTCTACACATGATTGCACCTGACCGATTCAGCTGGGTTCACACATGACGATGCCATGTTTTTCACATGGCACACTGGGCCGGGACTAGCAGCGAGGTTGTTCACGTGGTGGAACATGGGAGCTTTTTTGGAAGAATGGTTGCCCCCTTGCACTATGATATTCGGCCGGCTCATACACACAGATGAGAGGTACCGGGGCATCATTCCCTCTTTCGTGACCTGGGAGGGTTCGGCTATAAGTAACCGAGGAATTCGGTAGTTCACCATATAGAAGTTGTTCCGACGTAGAGTGGTTATGCTGGTTAATCAATTTGGGAGTTGAGTTGTGAGGAATTCCAAGGAGGCTGTGGAAATGCTTCACTTTGTTTCCCATGGCAGCACCCCAGGGGCCCTGCGAGCCCGCACGACGAGTGTCCCTAAGCGACTTGATATGGTCGGTGCACTTCCCCTGTGTATGCCCAGGCCAGTGCCAGGGCGACTACGGTACACATCGACAGTGAGATGGACCCCTGGTCGGTGCCGCATGATTCAATATGCAGTAGTTGTTTGAAGGGTTGTGCTATTTTTTATCAGAACATTGGTTGGGGTGGTAGATCCCTGACTTTAGTATAAGACAGGCGCTGGCATGAAAAAGATGTGCCAGAGTCGTCCGCCGTTCTCACCCCTTGGTACTATTCGTCCTCTTTTCTTTTCAGTCTGCACTGTTCCATGCGACTGGAGGATGAGTTTGCGACGTACTTGACAACGAATTGGGGGTTGCCTACTCTTGTGTAGGGCTTACAGAATTAGTAGCCGAGGATTGTACAGCCGAAGGAAGGAGACAACATTGCGTGATACAGACAGCAATAACAGATGTAGTTGACGTGGCTCGAGGGTGAGCCACAAGATTGTGTTGGGGGCCTGTTGGCAGGCGGTTTGTTGAGGAAAGATCATAATACTGCTAACGCTATGACACATTGGATGAAGGCGCAAAAGGAGTATTTTGTGCTAAAGGATACTGTAGTTGGTGGGTTTTGGGTCACTTTGACCATGTATTTTGTAATATTGAGTCAAGTATACCGTAGTGGGCAGGTTTTGGGTCATGTATTTTGTAATATCAAGTCAATTGTACCGCGGTATGCGGGTTTTTGGGTCATTAGACAAAGTCAGTTAGTCGATTGTCCATAGTGTCGGTTAGGAAAGTGGACAAGTATTGTAATTGGTGGAAGCCTATAAATAGATAAGAATTCTAAGTGTTAGGAGAGAAGTTGATGGATAGAAGAGAGAAATAGAGCTGTATGCAGAGAGATAATGCGGGGAGTTGCGTAGAGATTTATGCACTGCTTTTGGTTTGCCACTGTAATATAAGGATGATGATTTGGTGCAATCTGTGTGTAATGTTGCTCAATACTTATGTTATTTCCTTTTCTTAATGCAATTATCTGTTTCTGTCACTATGATGTGAATGCTGCAATAATATGTTATAGATATATGTTTACTGTAATGTTAAATGTTGCGATTAAAGTGATATGCTATAAATTCATGATGAATATTTAGAATTACTGTTGGTACCATACTGCCGCAACTTGCCTCCTCCCTCGGCGGAAACATGGTTCTGTCTTCTCTTCTTGGATGCCTCGGGTGAGACCTCATCTGCTCTGCGGGTGTTGCTGGGTGAGCTCAAACCTGCCCGGGCTCATGCCCAAGGAGACTGCGGTATGTGTCGACAGTTAGTGGACTCCTGTCGACTGTGAGGTTGTGATTTGATCAATAAGTAGATTCAGAGATTGATTGAGATAGAAGTAGCAGTGACGATGATGATGACTCGATGATGATTATCCAGTGACGATGATCCAGAGAAGAAGACTTGTGTTAGAAGACCTATGTCGAGAAATACATTCCTATTTAAGAGGGAGTGTTGATGTATATGTAACTTCGGAATGTATTTCATATATGTATATTGTCCTCCTATAGAGATGGTATTATTCCTCTATACGGAAGTGTTTGTATTCCTATAGAGATGTTATTATTCCTCTATACGAAAGTGTCGTCATTTATATTGTAAGTGTTGTAACTTATACTTGATGGGTTATTAGACCACCTTATTGGGGTCGGCCCTGTATAAGTCATGTGGGTCGAAGGGTTATTAGACCACCCTATTGGGGGTCAGCCATGTGGGTCAAAGGGTTATTAGACCACCCTATTGGGTGTCGGCCAAGTCAGCATTATGTTATGTGGTTAAGTTAAGGCCAACCTAGTAAAGGTTATTAGGAAAGTCAAGTCAAGTATAAATAAAGTGCAGGAGGCACTCTATTTCATCATTCTATTCTCTCTCACACTCTCGGGAGAGTGGCGCACTTGTGGAGGAGGAGATGTTGCTGCTAGGAGATGTCTATCTCTTATGCTTGGGTTGTATCATTGCTCTATCTATCTCTGTGGAAGTTATTGGGGTTTTTCACTTTTATGGTTTTCCCCAAGTAAACTATGTGTCTCTTGTGTGCTTGCATTATTGTTCATGATTGATATGCTGTAGATATGCTGTACATGTTGTTCTCTCAGTTAAGATCCTAGATCAGATTGAATTAAATTCTGAAAAAAACTATCTCCATCCCTAATCATGATTAGCCACTAAATCTCCAGATTAATTAAAATAAATAATAATTAATTAATAATTAATCCCTCACTAAGAATATGTCTTAGGGGTATGGGTGTTGGGTTTATCATAAGGTTTATAGAACAAGGGTTCAGGGAACAAGGTACATAAGTCAACCTTACCCCCTCATAGCCCTTGGTTAATATCTGGATCTCCTCTTTAACCCTTGGTTAATATCTGGATCTCCTCTTTAACCCTTGGTTAATATCTGGATCTCCTCTTCAACGTATTTCTCCTCATGCAACCAACTAGTGGTTTTATTAAAATATTATCATTCTATGTACATACTCATAGCCACAATGTTCAAATTACAATAACAGCTCTAACCTAGGACAGGGGATTTTACAACCACAATATTGAGATGGATGAATCCCACAGGCCTGAGATGACCAAAGATGTTTTAATTAATTAATTAATTAATAATATGCAATAAACAAAATTACAAACTAAAGATTACATATCATAGATTTGAAGAGGCATGAAGGTGAAAGGCCATGAGCCTGTTCTGGAAAGATGCAAGGTTTAAAGGATGAAGAATATATAAGCACAAGATTGAAATGGAAGAAATATGTCTCTTGGGTCCAAATTGAAAAAGAAACAAGTACAAGCAGAGAGTAATGAAGATCCATAATTGAAGAAAAGGTTCTGGAAAATCTGAAGAAGACAGACAAGGGTGGAAGGGTGGACCTAGGTCAGGTTGTAGCCTGCTAAAAGGGTGTTGGTACATCCTGTCAGTTGTAGCTGAGAAAAACAGGGTGTTGGTGCATCCTTCAGTTGTAGCTGAGAATTTGCATGTTGGCGCATCCAACAAGTTGGAGCTTGAAAATTAATTGTAAACATAATTTTGTAGTAATAGCAAGAATTGGTGGTTTTCCCAATTGGGCTTCCATGATAAATTGTGTCTTCTATCTTTCCTGTTGATTCAATTTTTTTAATTGTGATAAAATTAGGAAATAGTGTAATAGTGATTCACCCCGCCTTTCAGTATTGTTTGCTATTCCAACATAATGGCAGTCCATCAACATCAGGCATCAATCAAGGATGAATCTAACATTGAATTTATAGGAAATTATGTGAATACTTTGATCTAATTAAACCAGAGCATAGTTACATGAATTCTGATTTAAAACAAACTCTCATCAAAGCATGAAAGAAAACATAATGGAAAGATAATTACTGGAAATAACAAATCACACATGAGGAAAGGGAATATACAAACTATAAATTAGTAACACAGGAATCTTTACTCTTGAAAATATGCATCAACTCTACTCGACCATCTTTATTCAAAATTGAAGGGCTCAATACAAAACGAGTATCTCTTCACGGGTTCCAACACTTACTACATTGCCAAAAATTGTCTTTTATACATTGTAAAGCCTCTCGAGGTAAAAACCTAACTGCTTCATAACTAAAAATAAAAATTATAAACTAACTATTACCTTTCATTTCGGTCAAAATTTATACAATTTCCAAAATTTCTCAGAATATAACATTTGATGTATTTCTATTGACTGTAGCTACTGACAGGGATTCTTTCTCGATCAGTAGTCTTCAAGTGTGCAAGGTGTACTTCATTTTCCCATATCTCTCCATTGTCTTCCATTTCTCTGTAGAAGGTACCTCATAACTAGTCATCTCCTCGACCAGAACTTTCATCTGTATGTGCTCTGCAATGGAAGTTGGAGGAATATTTTCACCTATCATGGCCAACTAGTTTAGAATTTCAAAATCAAGGGAGAGTTTCTTCAGTAGAATTTTCCTTGTTAGAACATGATTCAAACCTTCAAATTGCTCATAGTTCCTCCTGATGTTATATACTAAATCCTTATAATTTTTTGGGGAAATTAACTCATTATTTTCATCCCAAAAAGAAGGCAGTCCCTTTAGTATTAGCTCTTCAAATCCCTTTTTGAAGGCTTCAATCTGTTTCTTCATCCGTTCTGCTCTATCCTGAACATTCTCAATGTTAGAATGTTTTCCAAGGACCCTTCTAGCCCAATTTATGTCCTTTACCCTATTTTCGATAGCCATTGCTTTCAGATCACCTCCTATCAGAGTATTTAAGAAACTTATGGTATCCTGGGCTGTATCTTTTGGTATCTTATCTAAAACTTCTCTCATTGTTGTACAACTTTGTAAGCTATCATTTCCTATGGATTCCTTTGTCTTCATAAAATCTAAGTAAGGCCTGAATTTTGCAGCCTCATCAATGATTGAATCCCAAATTGAACGCTTTGCACCTTGCAATGCTAGTTGTCTTGTAACTTGACCTATCATCCTTTAATTTCTGGATACCAAATCTTTATTGTGCTTTGTCAACTCTTTTATTTCATTTTCCTTTTTCTTATTTTCCTCTTCTAGTCTTCGTTTTTCTTCTTTAGTTCTTTGATATCCACCTCTTTCAAGCTAACCTGGGACATAGCTTGAATTATATCATCTGTGCTTGCTTCTTTGTTTCCTTGATCTGTTACTTGATTCTCTAGTGCTTTATTTGCCAATTTGTCCTTTAGATCTTCAATTTGAGTATTAAGACTCGATCTATCTTTCTCCCAACTTACCTCTTTTTCCCCAAACATGAGCAATTTAGCTAAACAATCATCCAATTCTCGAGACAAAGTTTCTTTTTCTTTTTATAACACAGTTAATTCAGAGGCTTGAATTAACCGAGTTGTTGGAATACTAACCTTTTTCTTAAGTAATTAGATAATGTTTTCTTTCTTAGCTAAAAGCTTTTTACTTTCCTCCCGTCTATTTGGTTCATCATTGCTCTCCACCAGGTCATCTTGAAATATTTTTATTTGTTGATGATGAGATTTGTTCTCTGTTTTCTCTTTCCTCGACTGGATTTCCAGCCTATTCACTGTATTCTATAGTTTTTCGACTTTTAAAGTTGCTTTCATCATATTAGCATAAATTGTTGAAATATTGTAACTTCAAAAAAATTATATTTGTACTTTATTATTCCGGAGATGTTTCATTCCTCCGATGGGACTTTGCTATGTATCCGGAGATGTTTATTCCTCCGAGAGATTGTGGTAACTAGGGTTATTAGATATCCTAGGAGAGGTTGGCCCGGAATTAGTTCTTAGAGGGTTATTAGACTCTCCTAGGAGAGGTCGGCCCCATAGGGTAAAAATTCAGTAGAAAAACAAGTATAAGTAGAGGAGTATGTTCCTCGCTTATCTCATTCATTCATCTACTTGGGAGTAGCACACAAGTGAGAGAGAGATCTGCATATGAGGAGGAGGATCTCTTGTTTGGTTTCTACATCTTGTATTTTCGTTGATCATCTATATTGAGGAAAGCTTTGTTGGGTTTTCTACCCCATGAGGGTTTCCCAGGGTAAATCTTTGTATATCTTGTGATTGTGTTTCTTTCAGTGATCTTGCTAGTCAAATTAGTATAAACTTAACATGGTATCAAAGCTATCCTGAATAGGACATCTTTCATAAGGTAAAAATACCTCTCTCTCCTCCTCCAGTGAAAATTAGGGTTTCTGCAAAAGTTGGAATTTTTGTTTCTGATTGCATGGCTAGATAACCCTCCTCAAAATCAAAGTTTTGAGCCCTGGATCGAACCTTTTGAGTGGGTATAACCCCAAGCTTTGTCAAACCCTAGTTTGACTTCTGGACTAGAAAACCAGAAAACCAGAAAAAGTGCGCACCTCTACACCAACAAACCAGAAAGGCTGCAAACCTGTGCACCAAAAATCTAGAAAAGAAAAGACTAGAAAACCAAAAATTCTGTTGCAGATCTGGAAGGTGTAAAGTTGAAGTTTCCAGAAGCTGATCATACCAGAATTCTCAATTCAATCAAGATCATTTCCTAGTATGTACTATTCTATCTTTTGAAACCTCAATCTCTTTGATCCCTGGATAAGATGGCTCCAAGCACTAAGTTTGAAGATAAGCTAGAGGGTATAGAAAATTTTTGAGCATGGAAATACATAATTGGTCACATTATTGAAGAGAATGATCTTGTCCAATATATTAAAGATGAAGTTGTAAAACCTAAAGAAGATGAAGCCAAAGAGAAGTATAGGAAGGACCTGATTAGGGAAAAGAGAATCATTGCTGATTTTATTAAGGACCGCTTGATTCCCCATATGGCTTCCAAGAAGACCCCAAAGGAAATCTATGATGCTCTTTCCAAAATGTATGAGGGAAATAACATCAATAGGAAGATGAACCTGAGAACTCAACTGAAGAGCACCAAGATGAATAAAGGAGAATCTATTCAAGACTATTTCTCAAGGGTTTCCCGGATCAAAGAACAACGATATGCCATTGGAGATACCCTTGATGAAGATGAACTTGTCATGACTGCTCTAAATGGTCTTACTAGACCTTGGGATTCATTCATTCAAACTATGTATGCCAGAAAAGAAAGTATGAAGTTTGATGTGGTTTGGGAGAATTGTGTTCAAGAAGAGGCTAGGGTAGCCAATAGAGAAGCTCTTCTCAAATAGGATGACCAAGCTTTGGCTACACACACCAGAAAAAGAAGTAGTCACTTCAACTTCAAGAAGAATGATCATAAGGAGTCTCAACCTCCTAGTAATTTAAGAAGGAGAGGAAGATCAAACTTAGAAAGAGATCTCTCCACAGTTCAATGTTTCAATTGCCTCAAACTAGGACACTTTGCTAGAAATTGTACTTCACAGAAGAAGAAGAAGAATTTTATTCACAAAAGACATCATGCACATCTTGAAGAAAATGATAGTGAAGAAGAAGAGGAAGAAAAGCCTAGAAAGAAAAGAGCTAAAGTAGAAGAAGAAGATGCAGAAGAATATGTTCTATTCTCTGCTCTCTCTGGGGAATTATCACCTGGAGAAGATACATGGCTCATTGATACTGATGCTTCAAAGCACATGATAGGACAAAAGAAAACTCTTACAAAACTTGAAGAGAATACCTTTCCACAAGAGGTATCTCTAGGAGATGACTATCAATATCCAATCCAGGGAATTGGTGAAGCAAGCTACAAGCTTGATTCAGGAACACCATTAAAGATGAAAGAGATATTATATGTCCCAGGATTGAAGAAGAAGTTACTTTCTATCTCAGCTCTAGATAAGAAAGGTTATAGGGTTGCATTCATAGATGGACATGTACTCATGTGGTCCAAAGGAAAATCAATTGAGGATGCAATTGTTATTGGTGAAGAGGAAGGAGGTCTATACAAACTCAAGGGACATCCAGAGCCTGCCCTTGTTCATGAAGCCACTAGCCCAAGTGAGCTATGGCACAGAAGGATTTCTCACATAAACTATAAAGCACTACCTCATGTGAGCAAGGTAGTCATAGGACTTCCAGACTAAAATATTGACCATGATGGCACTTGCAAAGGATGTGCAAAAGAGAAGAATGTCAAGAACCCATTTCCAAAGAGTGATACAAAGACTAAGAGTACATTGGAATTGATTCACTCAGATGTATGTGGACCAATGCCATCCACATCCTTGAGTTGATATGAATACTACCTCACATTCATTGATGAATACTGAAGGAAGACTTGGATCAATTTTCTGAAGGGAAAAGATGAAGTTTTTGGAAAGTTCAAGGAATTCAAAGCCTTAATAGAAAACCATTCAGAAAATAAGATTAAGATACTCAGGACAGATAATGGTGGAGAATATACTTCAAAATATTTTGAAGTCTTTTGTAAGGAAGCTGGAATCAAGAGGGAACTAACCACTCCCTACAATCCCCAATAGAATGGTGTTGTGGAACTAAAGAATAGAACCATTATGGAGGCAATAAAAACAATGATACATGATAAAAACCTACCCATGTATTTATGGGCTGAAGCAGCCATGACAGCAGTCTATGTGCATAATAGACTATCTCATAGTGCTCTTGACTTCAAGACACCAGAAGAAGTATTCACAGGGAAGAAGTCTAAGGTAATTCACCTCAAGATATTTGGATGCCTAGTATACATTCACATTACAAAAGAAAAGAGGACCAAGCTAGATCCTTCTGGGAAGAAAGGGATATTTTTTGGATATTGTGAAGCATCCAAAGCATTCAGAATATACATCTGAGGATTCCATCATATGGAAATAAGTAGGGATGTGACATTTGATGAAGAGGCAGCTCTCAAGAGATCTAGGAAGTGCCAACATGAAGAAGTATATGAGGAAGAGGCACCTTCCAGAATCACAGAAATTTCAAGGAAGAGAAAGCCAGCATGGGAAAGATTCATTATACTAGGAGCTGAAAAATATGGAGATCCGGAAGGCTCCACTAGGGTGAGCAAGAAACCAAAGACATTCTCAAACTATGTGGCTCTAATGTGTGAGATTGTAGATCAAGAACCCACTAGCTATGAAGAAGGAGTTCATAAGAACGAGTGGCTAGAAGCAATGACTGAGGAGTACCAGTCAATAATGAAGAATGATGTTTGGCATATAGTTCCCAAGCCAGATGACAAAAGTGTGGTATCCTCCAAATGGATATATAAGATAAAGCATGCTGCAGATGGCAGTATTGAAAAATAGAAGGCAAGGTTTGTAGCCAGAGGGTTCTCTCAGAAAGAGGGAATTGAATATGAAGAAACATTTGCACCAATTGCAAGGTACACTTCCATTAGGTCTATCATGGCACTTGCATCCATGATTAAGTGGAAATTACACCAAATTGATGTAAAGACAACCTTCCTGAATGGTGTAATTGAAGAGGAAGTGTATATAGAACAACCTCAAGGATTTGAGGTGGAAGATGGAAAAACCCATGTGTGCAAATTAAAGAAGGGCTTGTATGGGTTGAAGCAAGCCCCCGGAGCTTGGTATGGAAGAATTGGCAGTTTCTTGACAAACTTAGAATTTACCAAAAGTAAAGCTGATCCTAATCTTTATCTCAAGGTTATGGATGATGAACCTATCATATTGCTGCTATATGTGGATGATCTATTTTTGATAGGAAATGAGAAACAGATTATCGAATGCAAGAAGAAACTCTCTTTAGAGTTTGAGATGAAAGATCTCGGATTGATGCACTACTTCTTAGGTCTAGAAGTATGGCAAGGCCCAGGGGGAATCTTTCTCAACTAAGAAAAGTATGCTATGGAAATATTTAAAAGATTTGATATGTTGGAATGTAAGGCCATGGACACTCCCATGGATTCCAACTTGAAACTGTTAGTGGATGACTCATTAGAGTTAGTGGATATGAATATGTACAGACAGGTTATTGGGTCATTGATGTATTTAACAAATACCAGACCAGACGTATGCTTTGCCATGAATACCTTGAGTCTGTATCTAGTGGAACCTAGATGAGTTGACCTCATAGCTGCAAATCATGTGATGAGGTACCTAAAGGGTACGATAGACTTTGGTCTATGTTATCTTGGAGATCATGGTTTTAGATTGTATGGATACATAGATGCTGATTGGGTAGGAAGTGTATCAGATAGGAAGAGCACATTGAGAGGATGTTATTGCTTGGGATCTGCCATGATATCGTGGTTTAGTAGGAAACAGTCCAGTGTGGTTCTCAGTACAGCTGAAGCGGAATATATTGCTGCTTGTTATGCTAGTTATGAAGCAATATGGCTTTAGAAGTTGTTATATGGTTTATTTGACTTAGGGATGGAACCCACTGAGATCCTGTGTGATAACCATAGTTGTATCAAGATGACAGAATATCCAGTTCTCCATGATAAGTCAAAGCACATAGAGATCTGATATTTCTATATATAGGATATGGTGCAGAAAAGAGCTATCAAGATCGAGTATGTAAGCACTGATGAACAAGTTGCTAATATATTGACCAAACCTCTGTCTCGAGTAAAGTTTGAGTATTTTCGAGACAATCTTAGTGTAGTTCAAAAGGACCCTCCTCGAAAGGGGGAGTGATGTGGTCACTTATGATGAGATTTCCTACATCAACAGTGAGGTCGATGATGTAGATACCTATATTGGTGATGCCGAGAGTAAAGGTGGTGAATGGTCCTTAGACAGGGTCTAAGTTGACAAAGTGGATTGTATCATCCTTGAACACATGTTCTAAAAGGATTCGTAGACTTATGTCTCTGAGAAAGAAGAGGGATTGCATCATCCTTGGACTTCGGTCCTAGAATTGATCGGTAGACTGGTGTCTTCGAGAATGTGGGGATTGCATCATCCCCGAACTTCAGTCCCAGAATTTATCCATAGACTGGTGTCTCAGATAATGTGGGGATTGCATCATCCCCAGATGACGGTCCCAGAATTTATTCGTAGACATATGTATCTGAGAATGAGGGGATTGTATCATCCCTAGATGATAGTCCCATAATTGATCCATAGACAAGATGTCTCAAGAATGTGGGGATTGTATCATCCCCAGACTTCGGTCCCAGAATTGATCCATAGACATATGTCTTCGAGAATTGATGATAGGACTGCATTGTCCCTGGACATTTGGTTCAAAATGTACGTGATAGGATTGCATCATCCTTAGACTCATGTCCTAAAGTGATAAGGATTGATCATCCTAGAAGTAGATCTGGATTGCATCGTCCATAGACATTGGACTTGTCTAAAATTGATAAGGATTGATCATCCTGGAATTGGATCATGTGTATTGCAGATTGTGATGACGATGCTGATGATCGTGTGATGACGATGTTGTTGATCAAGAGGATCTGGATGATGATGCTACTATAGTTGTTTGAGTGCTACAAAAGATGACGACTCAGTACTGAAGATGTTGATGTTACAGTATTGAAGATCTTGAAGATGTTCCAGTAACTGGTTGAGTTACTGAAGAAAGCTTCCAATGATTTATAGATGAATCATGTATCATGTAGTTGATGACGCCTTGCTCCTGCAGATGTTGTTATAATATCCTTCTCATTAAGGGGGAGTGTTGAAATATTGTAACTTCAAAGAATATTATATTTGTACTTTATTATTCTGGAGATGTTTCATTCCTCCAATGGGACTTTGCTATGTATCCGGAGATGCTTATTCCTCCGAGAGATTGTGGTAACTAGGGTTATTAGATCTCCTAGGAGAGGTCGGCCTTGAGTTAGTTATTAGACTCTCCTAGGAGAGGTCGGCCCCATAGGGTAAAAATTCAGTCGGAAAACAAGTATAAGTAGAGGAGGATGTTCCTCACTTATATCATTCATTCATCCACCTGGGAGTAGCGCACAAGTGAGAGAGATATCTGCATAGGAGGAGGAGGAGCTCTTGTTTGGTTTCTACATCTTGTATTTTGGTTGATCATCTATTTTGAGGAAATCTTTGCTGGGTTTTCTACCCCATGAGGGTTTCCCAGGGTAAATCTTTGTCTATCTTGTGACTTTGTTTCTTCCAGTGATCTTGCTAGTCAAATTGGTATAAAATTAACATAAATCACCTCTCCAGTCTGTTTGTGTAGGGGAATGTTATCAGGGACTATTATCTTCTACAAATTCAATTTCATTTATGTGACCTTATCATCAGACGATACAGCCAAATTCAAAGTATTTTTTTCTGGATCTCTACTAGTCATCAGAGTAACTTCTGAATCAACAACATTCCTAAATTTTTGAAACAACTTATGCAATGCTTCTGCTGTTGTTTGTCTAACTTTGCAATATTTTACATATATTTCATCTCTTCAATGAAATTTTCTAGAATCACCTGCAGCTCTTGCCTCATCAAATTCGTATTCCTATACTTGAATTTATGGCCCTTGGTATTTTTCTTTCTTCTTTCCATTTTCTTTGTCGGGTACAACTACTTCATCTTGCTGGCTTGATTTTAATCTTTTGGCTTCTCTTTCGTCCTCCATCTGTATATCAGTCCTTTCATAAAAAATCTTTTACTTGTTGCTTCAATATTTCCTGTGGTAGGTACCAACTTAGCTGAAAATTTATCCAAGGTGGAAGGATTAGTGTGTGAACTTCCCGAAACTTCTGTGTCTGATTCATATTGTAGTAAATTTTCTATCTTCGCCAATCTTTCAACCTCTTGGTGATCAAATGCTTTATTTTCGTTCTAGTGCCTTGTAGCTAGGGTTTTACCCCTAGCTTGTGCAAATGAGCACCTACTAGGGAGAATGGACTCCTTAGTAGCAGTTCAGTAAATGTAAATAATTAAACTAAAACAGAAATTAAATTACTTCTAAAACATGCATGAAACATAAACATCAAATGAAAAGAATGACGTTTTCTATTAATGTTACCTTCAATGAAAAGGTTTGATGAAGCCCTTTGCAGTGTCCAAGAGGATGCTCCAAGCTTCAATATGCTCCTTCTCCTTCTCCAATGGTGGGGATGGGCCAAAAGTGGCTCTCTAGGTGAAAGTAGTTGAATGATGAACTAGGGTTTCGAGAGAGATTTTGGCAGAGTAAGGGTGCTTGTGATTGTGGATATGGAATAAGGGATCTCCATCACCTATTTATAGTTTTTTGGTGGTGGAGTGCTGACCCATGGTTTTAGGAAACACATGGTTTTGGGCAGCTGTATTGGGTTTTTTTCCTCCTTTTCCTCATTATTTTATATTTTTTATTCCCTTTTTAGGGGATTTTTGCTATTTTTGGAGGAAAAAGGGGTTTTTTTAGCCTTTTTTAGGCTATTTTGATGGTTTTGTGGCCTTTTGGAGGCATTTTAATGGGATTTTTTGGGATTTCAAGGGAAATATGGTAGGAAAATGGACAAATGAGCCATATAATGTGGTAGATGAGGTAGTGAACACTTTTTGGGTGTTAACATGCCTTCTATCAGAAATAACATGACAAGGATCATAATTAATAACTGTCACTTTCCGAAAACTCAGTGTTTCTATTTTTTTTCTACAAAAGGGAGAGTTGTCTTGTCCTTGATAATAAAAGGACAAATTTTTAAAGGGAACTTTATATCTAAAGCTTTCCTAAAAGCTAGAAAATGGTCATTTTCTACTGTCAATTTTTTTTGATAAACTCCAAAGAAAAAACTTTCTAAGTAAAAAAGGATGGTAGAATATAGGGTTGCTTGACATATCCATAAATTTTGATTATTGTATCCTGCTTCAGTAAAAACCAATCTCCAATTGCTTTTTCTGGGCTTAATTGCATCAGGGTCTTCATCTCTAATAATAATCTAGGAAAATTTTCTCCAAACATCAATCTGTATACTTTTGATAAAATAATGTTCATAAAATTAAACATATTTTCTTCCACTATTTCTGAAAACACTGACTATGGGGAATGTAAATATTTTTTACAGCTAAACAAGAGCATTTTCATCAGGTGTGTCTGGAAGTGTGGAAATTCGCTAACTGAGAGTGGATGTTTGCAACCAAGAATTCATCAAATTTAAGGCAGTGTACTTGACTGTAATCTTTTTCTGGTTTACCAACACTTAATCTAAAAAGAAAAATTAACTGGACCTTTGTGACCATGGAATCATCATCAAACCCTAAAAACTGTGAAATGAGAGACAAAACTAACTGTGAATTTTCATCAAATAAATTAATGTCAAGTGGATAGGTGGTGTTATCAATGGAAAGGTCAAGTTTCAGACAACTAGTCATGAAGGTTTGTTTGTTCCCAGGGGATGACTCTCTATATTGGCTAACTAGGGATTCTTCGGAAAAATATTCCTGGTCGTGGGAGGAAAACAGGGGTATTGCTACAACATTCCTAACCGTAGACGCATTTACAAGGAAAATAATTTTCATTCTTGATGAATTCATAATGACTCTTTCATGCTAAGAATAATTTATTGCACACGATGAAACGAATTCCAGAAACCCTAAAGCTTGTTCTGGACATAAATGTATAAAACAAGACTTATAAACACTGTGCACATCCAAATTTTGTTTATATAAACCCTCCAACTTGCTTTTGATTTCTGAAACTGATAATTTAACCATTATGGGGTCACAAATGTCGCTATCTCTGTCCACTAGGGTTTCTTATATCCTCATAGTTTCAACATTCTGAGGGATTGTTTCACTACTTGCTTCCATTATGTAAACAGTTCTAGCTACTTTCACAAGTTTCGGAGGACCTAACTGGCACGGACATGTTTAATAAACTATGCTCTATTGCTTTCCTGTAGCAAGGACATGTTCCAATCCTCCGAAGTTCAAAAGACAAAAGTCAACTTTTGACGTGACCTTCTCTTTTATACACCCTCGAAGGTGGTTTCGCAACATCAGAGGGTGGTTTTCCTTACCACTTTCTCTGATTGCAAAATGATGTGGAGACAACACACACACAGTGGTATGGTATTTCGCAACCGCTCCGACCTCCATTTCGCTATGCATCTTGTCTACGCAAAAATATTATGGCTCGTCCATCTAACCGCCCTTTATCGAATAGCCGTTGATCTTGGTGTACCTTTAACACTGCCTGACTTGACTTTTCAGCGCACTTTATCTTCATTATCCACCTCTCGTCTTCCACAGTGAAACCTTTCCTCTATCGTCGATCTATCCATTTTTCCTCCAACAATCGTCGATCATTTCTATCCTTTAGTGTCACACTAAAATTTTTTAGGGGATTTCAATTCCACTATTCATTTCTCTTCTTTTCCAATGAAACTCATCTTCGACCGTCGATTTTCTCCAATGAAATCATGACTATTGATCGTTTCGCATGACTTCCAAATCACTTTGCTTGGTTCTTTAGCTCCTTTTTGGTATAGGAAATGGTAATATGAACCATTTTTTTTAGGACTTGGGGTTATTCTCACCATTTTTACATTATATCAAGACCTATTTTTATCAATATTTATCCCATTCAAAATTGAAACATAGTGTGTCAACAGGTTTCAAAACACTCATTGAATTCTTTTGAGGTAAAATCTCCTCCATTATCTGACCTTAAACATTTGATTTTTAAATTTGTATCATTTTCAACCATTTCTTTAAAAAATTTAAACTTCTCAAAAGATTTTGATTTCTCTTTAAGGAATGTTACCCAATTTGTAACATATAGACATATAAACAATATTTATCCCAACTTCCGACTTCCGACAAGAAGGATCGGCCACCCCTTCATTTAGTAGATAGTTGTGAACACCAATATCCATCAATTCACCTATATATAGAATGGTAAACACAAGAAGGATCGACCGACCCTTTTTGCAGTATAAAACTATTATGAAAATAATGCTGGTAAAAATAAGGGTCGACTGCTCCTCCATTTATGAGGGAATTGTGAAAATATTCAACCTACAAAGGCTAGGCTGTCAATTCATGTATAACCAGAATGGTCAGGACTAGGAAAATACTAAGCACAAGAAGGGTCGGCCGACCCTTCGATTAGTACACAATTGTGAACACCAATATCCATCAATTCACCTGTATCCACAATTGTGAACACAAGAAGGATTGGACGACCCTTCTGCAGTCTAGAACTAGTATGAAAATAATGTTGGGCAGAAGAAGGGTTGTCGCCCCTTCATTTATGAGGTAATTGTGAAAATATTCAACCTACGAAGGCTAGGTCGTCAATTCATGAATAACCAAAATGGTCAAGAATGGAAAAATACTAATCACAAGAAGGATCTTTCATTTAGTAGATAATTGTGAACACAAATATCCAACAATTCACCTATATCTAGAATGGTGAACACGAGAAGGATTGGATGACCCTTTTTGTAGTCTAGAACTAGTAAAAAAATAATACTAGTCAGAAGAAGAGTCAACCGCCACTTCATTTATGAGGGAATTGTGCAAATATTCAACCTACGAAGGATAGGTTGTAAATTCATGTATATCTTGAATGGCGAAGAGTGGAAAAATACTAAGCACAAGAAGGGTCGTCCGACCCTTCATTTAAAATAGAAATGAAGAAATATTTAATTTGCGAAGGCTGGGATGACAAATTATCGACTACCGAATTCCACAGTAAATAGTAGGGATCGGGACATTGGATAAGTTATAACACCCAAACAATATTTAGCTGGACTTTCGACTTCTGACAAGAAGGATCGGCTGTCCCTTCATTTAGAAGATAATTGTGAACACCAATATCCAAAAATTCACATGTATCCAGAATAGTGAACACAAGAAGGATCGAGGGACCCTTCTTGCAGTCTAGAACTATTATGAAAATAATAGTGGGAAAAAGAAGGGTCGGCCTCCCCTTCATTCATTTATCTCGGGCGTCATTCAAAAATTAGGTGTTGGTTAATGACATTCAACTTCAAATCACCATCATATTATACAGACAACAATTCATTTAGTAATTTTTATATTTTTGACAACTTCTACATTTAATTGATGTAAATTTTATTGTACAATTCTCATATTATTTATGGACATCATATCATGTATCTGGTGATGTGTTTCAAACATTGTTTCAAAAATTGCAGAACATGAAAGCAATATACTTAGAAACATTGAAACATAATATTTTCTTGATTGTGTTGTGTGTGTGTGTTGAAACATTGAAACATAATTTTAAAAGTGGCAATATCAAAAGCAAAATTATGCTTTTGGAACCTGGATTTGGCACTTTTGGAAATGGATTTGGCAGTTTCGGAACCCGTTTGGGCACTTTTGGAACTGGATTTGGCACTTTTGGAACTGGTTTTGGCACTTTTGGAACCAGTTTTTTCACTTTGAAACCTTGATTTGGCACTTTCGGAACCAGATTTGGCACTTTCGAAACCGGATTTGGCACTTTTGGAACTAGTTTTGGCACTTTTGGAACATGGATTTGGCACTTTTGGAACTGGATTTTGCTTCATTTTGGGGTTTAGAAAGGCTATTTTTGACTCGTCTTCAAAGTGACTTGGACTAGAATATGTCCGATTTTAATGAAATTGGCATTTACTTTTCTTTCTCTATTTATTGATCAGATCCATTTTTAAAGGGGTCACTAAATTCAATCATAACTATCAATGTATGAGGATGGATCAAATCCATTCGTTTAGGCTGGGGTCATTTCAGTATATCCACGCCTACATACTGTAATGTAAAATGTGGGAAGAGGATCCTACAAAAATATAGTACAGAAATCCTAAGAGCTAGCATCCCTCAAATATGGAAATGCATCATAGGGAAGGAATCTACCTTCATTGTTGAATAGAGACAATTAACTTGTGGGTAAGCACACAAACCATCTAACCTTAAGGGTCCATTTTTTTCCTTTCATTCCTTCTACTAGCTTCTCTGAGCTATTTATCCCAAATTCCTTTTTTGTGGCTCCATTCTGAGGCCCTTTCCCTCGCAATTAAGAAAGGACCAATCGAGACATTCTTTAAATTGCAAAAAAAGTATAATTACTAGAGGGAAGAATGCTCACAAAATTGTGATTACAATTTATTGTTCATGGAATTGCTCCTTGCCTTATTATGTTTGTGATTACAATGCCTTGGGTATTTTGACTACATGTTCATGTCCTTTGTGGTAATATATTAAGAAATTTGTTTCAAAATAACCATCTAGAAGCATGGCTCTAAATATAAGCACATGGTAAAACACAAAAAAATACCGATCACCACTATCCACATTCAAGAAAATATTCCTATTTTTGGTATATCATCATATATTCCCTTAAAGAAAATCTAGTATGCTCTTGAAATATTTCATAAGAATATCCAAGGCTATTGTTTGAAGGATCAATATATCATCAAACTTTCTATTGTGTTAAATATTTAAGAGACATTGAAACTAGAATATTGACCAGGCCATCCACCCCTAAATTTTAAGTTTCCAATCTTAACACATTTTAAACTTCACTCAATGCTAAACAACACATTCATGTACTCCAGAATATAAAAATGTATTCCTGTAGAAACATAACTTCTTGCACTAGTATTACTTATATAAAATGTCTCGTATACAAATGATTACTTGATTCTGCATCCTATTAGATTCCACTCATAAAAAATTGCACAAAGAAACCTAAGGTAGAAACTTCAATGTATTTTTGGCACCCAATCAAACTGTTAGGATATTTTAATACTCCATCCTTGTCGTACTTGCATTATTTACCATTTGCTAGCACTTAGTGATGTTATTTCACCCCTACTGGTGTCCATATGTCATCCAAGACCCATTATCTTGTTAAATTTTGAGCATTAATTCAAGATACTCTAGGATATTTACTGGGAGAATAACATGTACAGTATATCAATGCATATCAATCATAGCAAGCATGTCAATCATCACAAGAAGCAAACATAAGAGACAATAGACACATAGAGTTTCTGTGGGGAAAACCCTAAGGTGAAAAACCCCACAACTTCCTCAGAGATAGATAGAGCAATAGTACAACCAAAGTACAACCAAAGGACACAGAGATAGACTCCTCTTATTAGTTGATCCTCCTCCTCACATGTGAGCCACTTTCCAAGTGAAGGAAGAGTGAGTTCTGAGTGATCCAAATAGAGATCAGGAGATCTCTATTCATACTTGTCCTGACTGCCCAATAACCTTATGGGGATGACTTGTCTAGCTTGGTACAATAACCCAATATTAACTTAATCAGGGCTAACTCCACACATACTGGTCTAATAACCCATCGGCAAGTTATGACACTTGCGACACTTGTCAATACAAATGACGACACTTCCATATAGAGGAATAATAACATCTCTATAGGAGTACAATATACATAGATGAAATACATGGGTGAAATACATTCCGAAGTTACATACACATCAACATAGCCACATAATCCTCCCTACATGCATGATTTTATGACACTCAGAGGTAGTTCCCTATATTTTAGGAGCCCACTCAGTGACTCAGTTCAGTCTAACTGAGTTACACATGAGTGGATGACTCTAATTGCGATTTTGAGCTCCAATAACCACTAATTGTGGCCTCATGCACCCTTTTCTGATTGATTTGCATGTAAAACTCATGGATGTGCCCTTTTTGATTAGTTAATTGATATTTAGTTGAGTTTAATTGTGTTTGGGAGACTCGAAGAACTAATAGAGGTGACAATTACTATGCTAGACAGACTGAGACTCGAATTCTCTTGGTGATTGGAATTCTCTCTATTGTAACATCATTGTTCATTATATAGATTATTGGATCATGTGACATTATTCTGTTCATATCTGAGTTCTCACGCATGATTAATTGTATACTCTTTTTTACTGCAATTTTCACCATAACTCAATTTCTCTGTGTTGATGTATATGTAACTTCGGAATGTATTTCACATATATGTATATTGTATTCCTATAGAGATGTTATTATTCCTCTATACGGAAGTGCTTGTATTCCTATACAGATGTTATTATTCCTCTATATGGAAGTGTCGTCATTTATATTCTAAGTGTCATAACTTATACTTGATGGGTTATTATACCACCTTGTTGGGGTCGGCCCTGTATAAGTCATGTGGGTCAAAGGGTTATTACACCACCCTATTGGGGGTCGGCCATGTGGGTCAAAGGGTTATTAGACCACCCTATTGGGGGTTGGCCTAGTCAACATTTTGTTATGTGGTTAAGTTAAGGCCGACCTAATAAAGGTTATTAGGAAAGTCAAGTCAAGTATAAATAGAGTGCGGGAGGCACTCTATTTGATCATTCTATTCTCACACGCACTCTTTGGAGAGTGGTGCACTTGTGGAGGAGGAGAAGCTGCTGCTAGGAGATGTATATCTCTTATGCTTGGGTTGTATCATTGCTCTATCTATCTTTGAGGAAGTTATCGGGGTTTTTCACCTTTATGGTTTTCCCCAAGTAAACTCTGTGTCTCTTGTGTGCTTGCATTATTGTGTCCATGATTGATATTATGTATATATGTTATACATGTTGTTCTCTCAGTTAAGATCCTAGATCAAATTGAAGTAAATTCTGAAAAACTAACATGGTATCAGAGCTAGCCTAAAAGAAGGCATGGTATGGCATGTATGACACTTGTTGCACTTACGATGCTACGGCTTGATATAGCAAAAATCAGTCATCATAGAACTTTCGCTATAAATCTATTTTGGCAAATTTTTCATATTTGAAACGTTTACAAGTTTAATATAAAATCCCCATGTACCTTGTATCCAAAGGACAACTTCTAATTTGCCGTACTTTGTGTTTTATGATCTGTACAATCTAGGGTTTCTGCCTCTTCCAGATCTTAGTCATAAACAGGTTACCTAGGAAAGAAGGTCATAACTTGGGCTAGGAAGCTCCAAATGAAATTTCGTAAAAAGTGATAGGTATTGCATGGAATGTACATTCTCAGGTAACGTTTTCAAAAGACAAAAGTGAACCACTGACACATGGAACGCCGTACAAGTTTGCTCTCCTGTTTTATCCCATAAATAGGTCACGTTGTGACACTTGGAATAATTCTCTCTCAGAGATTCCATTTGAGGTTAAACCTATGGGGTTTGAAAGAAGACAGGTCAGGATACCATAAGAACAAGTTTCAGGCCCTATGGATTGGAAAGTTTGGAGTTACACCAGAATCATTCAGGTACATATTTCTATCAAAACATAATTATTTTTGAGAACCTTCAGTCATGGCTCCAGGAATTAGGGTGTTGAAGAAAGTTGGTATTTTTGTAATCAGAGACCACGGCTGAATGTTACTCATCAAAATCGAAATTTAGAGACCAAGATCAAATTTTTTGGCTGGGTAAAAGGTTGAGCTTGATCAAACCCTAGTTCGAGACTTTGATCAGAAAAATGGAAAATTAAGGCTTCTACAAAAGTTGGAATTTTTAAGTCTGTGACCACGGCTGGAAGATCCTCAGAAAAATCAAAGTTTAGAGCTTTGGATCGAATCTTTTGGTTGGGTAGAAGGGTGGAATTTATCAAACCCTAGTTTGGAATCCTGTCCAGAAGATCCAGAAGTTTCAAAGGCAATTTTGAGAAGTGAAACTTTGCAGTTTTCAAATTCTGAGTATACCAGGTTGATCAGCTCATCAAGGCGCATCTTTCTATCCTTTCAAAAGTTCAAAATTCAAAGTTTGAATTTTTAGGGTTTCTCTAACAAACCCCAATCCATCTCTAGATCCAGTTCCTGCAAATCAAGTGGATTGGGTTAATCCTAGAAGAGAATGGATTGGTCACCTGCATAAGTGAAGAAGTTCCTGTTTCAGAGGGAGATGAGGCTAAGAACTTACATAAGAAGATTACAGCAATCTCGACAGGTATGGCTTATCCAGGTATGTTTCGATATTTGTTCATGATTACTTTTATGGTATGTTTATCTTCATATTATTATGATTAGTACAATCTTGATTAAATTTAGACTTATCGTATCACCTTAATAAAATTATGAATGCATGATAGAAGATATTCATTGATTAGGGTGTTGACACTTATGATTGTACTAATGCATTATGATGTTGTATGAGGTTTATGTTGTCCGCTAACATGAAAGGTACACCAAGAAAAACAAATCATGTTCTAGTTCAAGAACACACGATCGTGGTGACATGAAGACAAAGATTCATCCATTGTCATGGATCATTTAGAATATCTATTTACGAGATATGTATAACTTGGTTCTATAATGGTTAACTTATCAGATATGCAGGTTACTAGCACAAATCATTGAAGAGAACAAGAAGACATCATGTGGGTATGTTAGACATAACTGTTAAATTTTCAGAATTTACTTCAATCTGATCTAGGATCTTAACTGAGAGAACAACATGTATAACAAATCTACAGCATATCAATCATGGACACAATAATGAAAGCACACAAGAGACATAGAGTTTACTTGGGGAAAACCATAAAGGTGAAAAACCCCAATAACTTCCTCAGAGATAGATAGAGCAATGATACAACCAAAATACAATAGATAGTCTTCCCCTAGCAGCAGAGCCTCCTCCTCCACAAGTGCGCCACTCTCCCAAGTGTGAGTGAGAGAATAGAATGTGTAAAATGAGAGAGACACACTCTCTATTTATACACTAACTTGACTTGACCTTTACTCAACTAGGTCGGCCTCAACTTAACCAATTAACATAATGCTGACTGGGACGACCCCCACTAGGGTGGTCTAATAACCCTTTGAACCACATGGACAACCCCCAATAGGCTGGTCTAATAACCCTTTGACCCACATGACTTATACAGGTCCGACCCCAACAAGGTGGTCTAATAACCCATCAAGCATAAGTTATGACACTTACAATATAAATGACGACACTTCCGTATAGAGGAATAATAACATCTCTATAGGAATACAATATACATATATGTGAAATACATTTCGAGGTTACATATACATCAACACTCCCTCTTAACTAGGAAGGTATTTCTCGACATAGGTCTTCTAGCACAAGTCTTCTTCTCTAGATCATTATCACTGGATAATCGTCATCGAGTCATCATCATCGTCACTGCTATTGCTATCTCAATCAATATCTGAATCTACTCGTCATAGGAAGTTCTACAGAGCCAGTCCTTTTTCATATTGGATGTAGGCCCACCACCTGTAGGTCTTCGTCATCACTGGCCATACTGTGGAATCCTGAGGACTTATTACGTGCGTCACAAAACCTGGCTGCAACATCCCAAGCTATTACGAGCACACAACTCTACTTGTTAGGTCTCCCAAGAGCACATTACATGTGACCCATCACAAAACCAGGCTGAAGCATCCCAGGCTATTACGAGCACACAACTCTACCTGTCGGATCTCCTAGGAGCACATTACATGTGATCTCACCACAAAACCTAGCTGAAGCATCCCAGGCTGTTACGAGCACACAGCTCTATTTGTTGGATCTCCCAGGAGCACATTACATGTGGTCCACCACAAAACCTGGATGAAGCATCTAAGGCCTTTTTCATCCTGTCCAAATCTCCCAGGATCAAATTACATGTGGTCATGGAAAAACCTGGCTGAAGGATCTGAGGCCTTTTTCATCCTATCCAGATCTACCAGGAGCAAATTACATGCCATAGGACAAAACCTCGCAAGAGCATCTCAGGATGTTATGGGTACACAACTCCGACCTGAAGATCTCCTAGGGCACAAATTATATGTCCTCCCAGAGCAATGTCTCAAAAGAGCATCCCAGGATGTTACAGGTACACAACTCCGACCTATAGGATCTCCCAAACATGCTCATCTGTACAACCTGATCCACGGCCATAAAGTATCATCCTAATACTCACCATAAATCATCCTGATGTACACATGATCATCCTGATCATCATCACTGCAACATCCTGTTGCATGTCATCTGGAGAAGCTCGCCATCCACAATCATCCTAATCATACAATGCATCCACCTGATGCATACCAAGTATCTACCTGATACATATCATCATACAATGTATCCACCTGATACATACACAGATACATGATCCACACAATGTATCCACCTAATACATATCAACATACATGATCTCAGTATCCACTTGATACATATATAGATACATGGTCCAAGCATCCAACATGATGCATATACAAAATACATACAAATGATCCAATTGATCATATCCAGCATCCAACATGATGCATACATACATAAATGATTCAACTGATCATATCAAGCATCCAACATGATGCATATATACATATACAGAGTAGTAACTGGAGCATCATCCTGATGCTCATCATCCATGATCCTCCTAATCATCATAGCATCATCCTCTTCAGATCATCTCATCGTCCACGAAGCACAGCCCAGATGCACATCATCCAACACTTACATCGCCGACATGGGAGAACACATCTACCACCATTTGGGGAAGGCTCCAACCCTTATTTTTTCACCATGGGAGAACAGATCTACCACCATGTGAAAAATGGCTCAGCAATTACATCACGACCAAGGGAGAACACATCAACCATGATAGAAAAGCTCATGTGCATCTGCATCTTCCGGACTCATCACTTCCCTTTGGAAGGAATCTCGATCTGAAGTGCACCAAGCCTCTCTCTGAAGTACTCAAACTGCACTTTGGCCAACAGCTTGGTCAATACATCTACAACCTGCTCATCCATTGCAACATACTCTGCTTTGGTTATACTCAGTGCTACGTAGGACTGCTTCCTACTAAACCAAGAGATCACACCTGATCCCTATCTGCAGCAATTCCTACCCAATCTGAATAACCCTGCAGGTTAAACTTTTGATTTGCATCATACTTGAGCCCATAATCAATTGTATCCTTTAGGTACCTCAGAATATGCTTTACAACAACCAGGTGAACACTCCTCAGATCCGTCAGGAATTGGCTCAATGTGTTCACCGCAAAGCAAATATCTAGTCTCGTGATCGTCAGGTACATCAAGGACCCAATCATCTGACGATACATAGTGATATCAATCGGCTCAGATGAAGCATCACATAGAAGATTCAGGTTCGATGCCATAAGTGTGGCCATAGCCTTTCAATCCATCATCTCGAACCTCTTCAGGATCTCTAATGCATACTTCCCTTGTCCAAGGAAGATTCCATCTGCACTCTGCCACAACCCCATGCCAAAAGCAAATAGTGCATCATCCCCAAGTTCTTCAACTCGAACTCGGTAGCAAGCTTCCGCTACATGTCAACAATCAATCTATCCTCACCTGTTACAAACAGGTCATCCACATAGTAGTATCACTAGATTTCCTTCCTCAACTTTGTAGTAAAGGTTGGAATCCACTTTATTCTTGGTAAAGTCCAAACTGGATAGAAAGTTGTCCATCCTACCATACCAAGTTTTGCACATATATGACTCCTTGTCATGTGTCTCAGAACCAAGTGGTGGCACCACATACACTTCTTCTTCAACTACACCATTCAAGAAAGTGTATCTTCCTCTTCATCACTGCAACATGCTTGATCTTGTAGATCCTCTTGGAAGTCACTACAGACTCCCCTTTAGGTCTTGGGACTGCATCTCGAACATCCTCGTGATCGACTGGTACTCCTCGATCATGGCATTCTTCCCAGATCCTGGGAACTTCAATATCTTCAATATTTTCAATAGATAACTTTGTTGCTGAACAAATGTTGTAGTCCTTTTTTTGTAGGTGATAGTATACGAACTTTCCTACACAACAAGCTCAATTGCATGATTAGAAAATTTCTCATAGTTTTCAGAACAAATTCTTACATAAAGAAATATGTCATACAGTCATGCAATTATCTTAGCCAATGCTTCAATACAACATTTATCCATATCCCGTAACTTTCTAGATGCCTTCCAATCTCAACCAGAACATTGTTAAGAGTGTGCACAACTCCCAACATGTCAGCAAAGAGTTTTCATTCTAGATAAGTAGCAATGGAATGTTGTACAGTTCCATAGGCCACTTACCCATGTATATTAGTAGTATATTGTTCATCAATGCAACTATGCATAATACACAACCTAATTATAGGAACATGAGTATATACATCATTGAATAACATTATGTAAGAAATGACAATTCAAATACTTATCTTTGTTTGGTTGCTAGGTGAACTCCCTCTGAGCCTTTGCTTCCTTGCAGGAGCTGCTGAAGTAGCTTCTTCTACACCTTTATGTTGTGGAATGTAGAAAGATGGTCAACTCCCTCTGAATATCTACATCCTTGTAGAAACTACTGAAGTGTACTCCTTTGCTTTCTTGTAGGAACAACTGGAGTGTGCTCCCTCTTGATCTTTTCTTCTTGGATTACCTGTTCTTGAACTTACATCCATCCTTAATCACTATGCATGCTTATCAGTATCATCCTTGTGTTATCCTTGAGGTCTCATACATAATCACACATTTATTAGTATAATATTAATACTATCAAAACACAATAATATTAAGCATGTATAGTCATGATCATTCACAGATAATAAACATTAGTATTCAAGGTTTCAGGGAAGTCTTCTTTTATTGATGCATATTCTTATTTGATCATAGGACTCTTCCGATTAGTTAAATCATCAATGCATAAACCCATGATTACTCAAACCTATACCTTCATGATTCTTCTGGTTAGTCATATGATCAATTATGGTAAGGAACATAATATGCATACCGCCATGACTATTCAAACCTATGACTTCATCAATAATCATTATCAACAACACAACAATATAAGATCCTAACACAAGGTAGGATTCTAGCTTGATATAGGAAAATTAGCATGCTAGCTAGTTATGTATAACATACCCGCATAATGTCTTCTGGTTCTCTTCAATGACTTTTGCTAGTAACCTGCATGTCTCATAGGTTAACCATTGTAGGACCAAGTTATACATACCTGGAAAGTAGATATTCTATGTGATCCATGACAATGGATGAATCTTTTGTCTTCATGTCACCATGATCATATGTTCTTGAAGTAGAACATGATTTGTCTTTCTTGGTGTACATTTTATGTTAGCGAACAACATAAACCTCATACAACACCATAATGCATTAGTACAATCATAAGTGTCAACACCCTAACCAATGAATATCTTCTATCATGCATTCATAATTTTGTTAAGGTGATACGACAAATCTAAAATCAAGATTGTACTAACCGTAATAACATGAAGACAAACATACCATAAACTTAATCATGAACAAATCTTGAAACATACCTCGATGAGTCATACCTGTCGAGATCGCTTGTAATCTTCTTATGTAAGGCCTTAGCCTCATCTCCCTTTGAAATAGGAAATTCTTCACTTATGCAGGTGATCAATCCGTCTTCTTCTAGGATTAACCCAATCCACTTGATTTGCAAGAACTGGACTTGGAGCTGGATTAGGGTTTGTCAAAGAAACCCCAAAAATTCAAACTTTGAATTTCAAGCTTTTGAAAGGATAGAAATATGCACCTTGATGAGCTGATCAAGTTGGTATATTCAGAATTTGAAAACTGCAAAGTTTCACCCCTTGAAATTGCCTTTTAGATTTCTGGATTCACTGGGGAGGACCCTGAATTAGGGTTTGAGTTTCCTGGAGATTCACTTAGCAAAAAGATTTGATTCAAATATCTAAGCTTCGATTTTTCTGAGGAGCTTCCAGCCGTGGTCACAGATTTCCAAAATTCCAATTTTTGCAGAAGCCCTAATTTTCCATATTTCCAATCAAGGTCCCGAACTGAGGTTTGATTAATCCCGGCCTTCTGTTCAACCAAAAACTCTGATCTTGGTCTCTAAATTTCGATGAGTAGCATCCAGCCGTGGTCTCCGATTGCAAAAATTCCAACTTTCTCCGAAGCCCTAAATTCTGGAAGCCGTGAATGAAGGTGCTCAAAAATAATTTTGTTTTGACAGAAATATGTACTTGATTGTTTCTGGTGTAACTCCAAACTTTTCAATCCACAGGGTCTGAAACATTTTCCTGAGATAGCCCGACCAGTTTTCGTTCAATCCCAACAGGTTTGACCTCAATTGGATTCTCTGAGAGAGAGTTATGCCAAGTGTCGCAACATGACCTGTTTATGGGATAATACAGGAGAGTGAACTTGTACGGCGTGCCACCTGTCACTGGTTCAACTTCAGCCTCTAAACATTTTCCTGAGATAGCCCAACCTGTTAGCTTTCCATCCCGATAGGTCTGACCTCAATTGGATTCTCTGAGAGAGAGTTATTCCAAGTGTTGCAACGTGACCTCTTTATGGGATAATACAGGAGAGCAAACTTGTACAGTGTGCCACGTGTCCTTGGTTCAACTTCGACCTCTGAAAATTTGTCCTGAGATAGTACAGTTTGTGTAATACCTGTCACATTTTACAAAATTTCATTTGGAGCTTCCAAGCCCAATTTATGACCTTTTTCCCAAGGTCACCTGATTTTGACTCAGATCTGGAAGAGGCTGAAACCCTATATTGTACAGATCATAAATCACAAAGTACAACGAATTAGATTTTTTCCTTTGGACACAAGGTACATGGGGATCTGATCTTAGACCTGTAAACGTTTCAGATCTGAAAAATTCACCAAAATGGATTTATAGAGAAAGTGCTATGATGACTGGTTTTTGCTATATCAAGCCCTAGCATCGTAAGTGCAACAAGTGTCACACATGCCATATCATGCCTTCTTTCAGGCTAGCTCCAATCCCATGTTAAATTTTCATAATTTACTTCAATCTGATCTAGGATCTTAACTGCGAGAACAACATGTACAGCAAATATACAGCATATCAATCATGGACACAATAATGCAAGCACACAAGAGACACAGAGTTTAGTTGGGGAAAACCATAAAGGTGAAAAACCCCAATAACTTCCTCAGAGATAGATAGAGAAATGATACAACCAGAATACAATAGATAGTCTTCTCCTAGCAGCAGAGCCTCCTCCTCCACAAGTTCGCCACTCTTCCAAGTGTGAGTGAGAGAAAACAATGTGTAAAATGAGAGAGACACACTCTCTATTTATACACTAACTTGACTTGACCTTTACTCAACTAGGTCGGCCTCAACTTAACCACTTAACATAATGCTGACTGGGTCGACCCCCACTAGGGTTGTCTAATAACCCTTTGACCCACATGGCCGACCCCCAATAGGGTGGTCTAATAACCCTTTGACCCACATGACTTATACAGGTCCGACCCCAACAAGGTGGTGTAATAACCCATCAAGTATAAGTTACGACACTTACAATATAAATGATGACACTTCCGTATAGAGGAATAATAACATCTCTATAGGAATACAATATACATATATGTGAAATACATTCCTAGGTTACATATACATCAACAATAACTAGCTAACATATTAATCCAGGTATGTTTTTCCTATATCAAGTTAGAATCCTACCTTGTGATAGGATCTTTTATATAAGTATACATGGCATGATTGATAATGATTATTCATAGGTTTGAATAATCATGGGTGTATGCATATTATGTTTCTTACCTTAATTGATGATATGACTAACCAGAAGAGTCATGAAAGTATAGGTTTGAGTAATCATGGGTTTAGGCATATTATGTTTCTTAGATTAATTTATAATATGACTAACCATAAGAGTCCTTGAATACTAATGCTTATTATTTCTATTTGAAATGATCATGACTATACATGCTTAAGATTATTGTGTTCTGATAGTAATGAGAATATGCTAAGAAATGTATGATTATGTATGACATATCGAGGATATCACAATAATGATACTTGTAAGCATGCGTAGTGATCGAGGATGGATATAAGTTGAAGGATAGGTAATCCAGGAAGCAAAGATCAAGAGGGAGCACACTCTAGTAGTTTCTGCAAGGATGCAGATATTTAGAGGGACTCGACCACTTCTCACAATCCACATTAGCATGGAGTTGCAAAGATTCAGAGGGAGTCCACCCAACAACCAAACAAAGATAAGTATTTGAATTGTCATTTCTTACATATTTGTTTGTTTAAATAATGTTGTTCAATGATATATATGCTTATATTCCTAGACTTAGGTTGTGTATTATGCATATTAGAATAATTGCATTAATGAACAATATACTACTAATATGCATGTGATGGGTAAGTGGCCTATGGCACTATACAACATTCCATTGCTACTTATCTAGAATGAAACCTCTTTGCTGACATGTTGGGAGTAGTCTTAACAATGTTCTAGTAGAAATTGGAAGACATCTAGAAAGTTATAGGATATGGATGAATGTTGTAATGAAGCATTGGCTAAAATAATTGCATTACTGTATGACATATTTCTTTATGTGTAAGAATTTGTTCTAAAAACTATGAGAAGTTTCTAATCATGCAATTTAACTTGTTTTGTAGGAAGGATCGTATACGAGCACCTACAAAAGAAGGACTACAACATTTGTTTCAGCAACAAAGTTATCTATTGAAGATATTGAATATATTGAAAGTTACTAGGATTCGGGAACAATGCCATGATCTAGGAGTACCAATTGATCATGAAGAATGATGTTCGGGATGTAGTCCCAAGACCTCAAGGGAAGTCTGTTGTGACTTCCAAATGGATCTATAAGATCAAGCATGTTGCAGATGGTAGCATGGACAAATACAAAGCGAGGTTTGTAGCTCATGGATTCTCCCAGAAAGAGGGATTGAGTATGAAGAGACTTCTACACCTATAGCCAGGCACACTTCCATCAGATTAGTACTTGGTATGGCTACAGTGATGAAATGGAAGATACACTAGATGGATGTCAAGATAGCTTTCTTGAATGGTGTAGTCAAAGAGGAAGTGTATGTGGAGCAGCCACTTGGTTTTGAGACACATGACGGGAAGTCATATATGTGCAGAACTTCGTATGGTAGGATAGAAAGCTTTCTATCTAGTTTGGACTTTACCAAAAGTAAAGCAAATTCCAACCTTTACTACAAGGTTGAGGAAGGCAATGCATTAATACTACCTTTGTATGTGGATGACCTGTTTGTTACAGGTGAGGATAGATTGATTACCAACACGCAGTGGACGCTTGTTGTTGAGTTCGAGATGAAGAAATTGGAGATGATGTACTATTTTCTAAGCATGGAGGTGTGGCAGAGTACAAATGGAATCTTCCTTAGACAAGGGAAGTATGCAGTAGAGATCCTAAAGAGGTTACGGATGATGGACTACAAGGCCATGGCCGCACCTATGGAATCGGACATGAAGCTTGTGTGTGATGCTTTATTTGATCCAGTTGATGTCACTGTGTATCGTCAGATGATTGGGTCCTTGATGTACCTGACGAACATGAGACCAGATATCTGCTTTGCAGTGAACACATTGAGCTAGTTCCTGACAAATCCCAGAGGTGTTCACCTAGTTGTTGTAAAGCATATTCTGAGGTACCTGAAGGATACAGTTGACTATGGGCTCAAGTATGATGCAAATCAAAAGTTTAACCTGCAGGGTTATGTTGATTCAGATTGGGTAGGTAGTGATGCAGATAGGAAGAGCACTTCTGGGTGCTTCTTCAGTATGGGATCAGGTGTGATCCCTTTGTTTAGCAGGAAGAAGTCCTGCGTAGCACTGAGTACAGCTGAAGTAGAGTATGTTGCAGCTTGTTCAACTAGTTGTGAGGCAGTATGGATTCAGAAGCTACAATCGGATTTATTTGATCTCCTGCTGGAGGCTACTTGTATCTTTTGTGATAACCAGAGTTGTGTGAAGCTGTCTGAGAATCCAATGTTCCATGACAGGTCGAAACACATAGAGATCAAATATCACTATATCGGGGATATGGTGTAGAGAGGAACAGTGAAGCTCCTGTATGTCGCGAAAGATGAGCAGATTGCAGGTGTGCTGATGAATCCACTAGCAAGAGTGAAGTTTGAGTACTTTAGAGAGAGGCTTGGTGTCCTTCAGATCAATGACACTTCAAGGAAGAAGTGATGGAGACATTTGCTGAAGCCATTCCGAGCATGGTGAGAGGAGGATCCCTCCATGGCTATGGATATAAGCATTGGATGATGAGCATCAAGACGATGCTCTATTCACTGCTCTGTATGTGTATATATGCATCATGTTGGATGCTTTATATGATCGGTTGGATCATTTATATGTATGTGTATGAACGCATCATGTTGGATGCTGGATATGATCAGTTTGATCATTTATATGTATATGTATGAACGCATCATGTTGGATGTTGGATATGATCAGTTGGATCACTTATATCTATATGTATGTACGCATCATATTGGATGCTGGATATGATCGGTTGGATAATTTATATGTATATGTATGTACGCATCATGTTGGATGCTGGATATGATTAGTTGGATCATTTATATGTATATGTATGTACACATCATGTTGGATACTGGATATGATTAGTTGGATCATGTGTATGTATCTATAGATGTATCAGGTGGATACATTGTATGATCAGGTAGATCATGTATTTGATATCTATCAGGTATGATCAGGTGGATACATTGTATGATCAGGTAGATCATGTATGATGATATGTATCAGGAAGATACTGTGTATGCATCAGGTGGATGCATTGTATGATCAGGTTGATCATGGATGATGAGGTTTAGGATGTTGCTCCAGATGACATGCATCAGGACGATGCAGTGATGATGATAAGGATGATCATGTGTACATTAGGATGATGTATGGTGAGTATCAGGTTGATACTTTGTGGCCGTGGAACAGGTTGTGCAGATAAGCATATAATTTGTGCCGTGAGAGGTTTGCAGATAGTATTTCGAGGTTTTTCCTATGGCATGTAATCTAGCCCTAGGATATCTAACAAATTCTCTTTCGAGGTTTTGCTTTGGGACGACATATAATTTGGCCCTCGGAGATCTGCAGATAGTCTTTCGAGGTTTTTCATATGGAATATAATTTGGCCCTGAGATATCTGGCAGATGCTCTTTCGAGGTTTTGTCCTATGGCATGTAATTCGGCCCTGAGAGATCCGATAGGTTGAGCTGTGTGCTCGTAATCAGTCCTGGGATTCTCTTTCGAGGTTTTTCCATGACCACATGTAATAAGTCCTGGAGATCTGGACAGGATGAAAAAGGCTTCAGATGCTCTTTAGGGTTCTTGCTTGGCAAGACACTCTTTTAAGGTTTTGTGGTGGAGGTCACATGTAATAATTCCTGGAGATCTGGACAAGATGAAAAAGGCCTCAGATGCTCTTTAGGGTTCTTGCTAGTCAAGAGACTCTTTTAAGGTTTTGTGACAGTTACATATAATATGTCCCTGGGAGATCCGACAGGTAGAGCTGTGTGCTCATAACAACCTGGATGTTCTTGCGAGGTTTTGTGACGCATGTAATAAGTCCTGAGATTTCCATAGTATGGCCAGTGATGATGAAGACCTACAGGTGGTGGGCCTACATTCAGTATGTAAAAGGACTGGCTCTGTAGAACTTCCTATGACGAGTAGATTCAGAGATTTATTGAGATAGCAGCAGCAGTGATGATGACGATGATTCGAGGATGATGATTCGTTGATGATGATCCAAAGAAGAAGACTTGTGCTAGCAGATATGTGTCAAGAAATACCTTCCTAGTTAAGAGGGAGCATTGATGTATATGTAACTTCGGAATGTATTTCACATATATGTATATTGTATTCCTATAGATATGTTATTATTCCTATATACGGAAGTGTCGTCATTTATATTGTGAGTGTCGTAACTTATACTTGATGGGTTATTAGACCACCTTGTTGGGGTCGACCCTGTATAAGTCATATGGGTCAAAGGGTTATTAGACCACCCTATTGGGGATCGGCTTAGTCAGCATTATGTTATGTGGTTAAGTTAAGGCCGACTTAGTAAAGGTTATTAGGCAAGTCAATTCAAGTATAAATAGAGTGCGGGAGGCACTCTATTTGATCATTCTATTCTCACACACACTCTTTGGAGAGTGACGCACTTGTGGAGGAGGAGAAGCTACTGCTAGGAGATGTCTATCTCTTATGCTTGGGTTGTATCATTTCTCTATCTATCTATGAGGAAGTTATTGGAGTTTTTCACCTTTATGGTTTTCCCCAAGTAAACTCTGTGTCTCTTGTGTGCTTGCATTATTGTGTCCATGATTGATATGTTGTAGATATGTTGTACATGTTGTTCTCTCAGTTAAGATCCTAGATTAGATTGAAGTAAATTCTGAAAAACTAACACTCTGCTCATTCTTTCTCTGTGAGGTATACTCAAATCCAATATGATTTGTTGTGAATAGAATTTCACATGGTATAAGAGCTCAATGAGCATAGGTTGATCATCTTCTTTTAGTAGTGCACCAGAAGCCTCTGGATTTCCATACCAAATATGGGTTCCATTGCATTGAATTCATTGGAGAAATCGTTTGAGGTCTGGCCAAGTGTGAAGGATCCAAAAAAATGTGCCTATTGTCCTAAAGCAATGCTCAGTAGTAGTCTATCTCCAAAATTAAGAGTTTTTTTGCAGTTTATTGAAAGTGCAACAATTGCAGTAGTTGCATCAGTAGTAGTAGTTCCACCTTCTATTCGCTCCAGCAGTTCTAATGGAGAATGCAAACTCTCCTCTCTCTCCTAGGATCTTGACACCCTTCAATTGCCTTGATTGTAGGGCTGATATGCAGATGGTCTTGTGCAACAAGTCACTGTACACGGTAACAATGGGAAAGGAGGTTGAACCGCAAGAAGTTGCTGAGAAGGCCAAGTATCTGAATAGATTGGATGAAGAATTTGGTTTCATGTGTATCCATATTTCCAGATATCTACTCTTCCACCTCGAAGGATTGAAGACTCCAAGAGAGGTTTGGTTGAAGTTGGATACCCTCTTCAGAAAACAAGATGAACTAAGGCCCCATATTCTAGAGAATGAGTTAATTTCTCTTCAACCTAGCAGTTTAAAAACCATCCAGCAATTCTTTTCCAAATTCAAATCTTTGGTCATGCAATGCAAGCAGTGTGGCATTGAGAAGAAGGATGAGAAGATGGTGTTATCCATTCTGAGAAATCTAGGTCCTGAGTTCTCCATCTTTGTTTCTACCTTCTATTCAAGGAGATTGTCAGTCCCTAGTTGTAAAATGCCATCTCTAGATGCATTCACCAAATCACTCATCCAAGAACAAGACAAACTCGTTCAAATGGGCGCTTTGCAAGCCTCCAAAAATCAGGCTCTTATGGCTAGAGAGTCAAAAGGTGCGAATTCCAAAGGGAAGCACAAGGGGAAAGAGAGGAGGAAATCTGAACCCAATTAGAATGCCAATTCTATTCCATCAAAAGGATCCTCCAGCTTCAATAAGGACAAAAAAAGGGATTTAATAAATCCAAGTGTTCCTATTGCAAGAAAGGAAACCACCCAGAGAGATCTTGCATGCAGAAGAATATATATCAGATGACCAAACTTCTTGAACAACACAACATTTACCTCCCAGAAGGCGCAAGATAGACTGATTCTAGAAGTGATTCTGATGGTCATGACAGATTCCATGCACTGAAGGATGGATTTTCACAATAACAATCCTTCCTCATAGATTCAGGAACTTAAAATTATTTATCACTTGGCCTTCACCATATTAATTAACTTCTAATACCAATTGGGAATCCCAATTTTTTAACATTAACCTTTCCACTTTTGTCTTATAATGATTCCAAATCCAATCTATTGTATCCACACATCCCACTTTAAAGAGTCTTCAATATCCTTGTGAATATTAAACATCACTCATTTTGAATTTTGATCTCCATCTTTCTATCCTAATTTTGTAGGATAAGTGCCTTCACTTCAAGAGATCCCAAATTTCTTGATTGATATTGAATGCCAAATTCCATCTTCTATATTTTAGAATATTGTATGATAAGGGCATTGACTTGCTCCAAGAGATCCCAAATTTCTTGTGTGATATTGAATTCCAAATGCCATACTCTAGATTTGATAGTCAAACAAATTTGCAAATCTAAATCTAGAGATGCAAAAATTGTAGTGATCATCATTTGTAGAATATTTTAGTGACCATTCCACCTTTCTAATGGAGAGTTTAATGTATGGAGGGATGAAGTTATCCCTAAGTAGTTGAATATTTTGGCAGACATCCATAATTCTCATTTTGGGTCTAATGTCTAGAGGGATCGAGTCCTCACTACTATTTCATTCACTACAGGAATCCAACTTCTCACATTTTAGACATTTTATTAGTACCTATATTTGTTATAGGTTCTATGCTCACTTGTAATTAATTTTGGGTTTATAATTTGTAGTGATTGTTTCCACTATGAGGTGATGACAAGAAGCATTGTAAGAACTACAAAACGTAGAAGTGATTTCATTGTTAAGAGCTTTTAATAGACTTCACTGGGTAGCCATTTGCGAATTTTTTGTCAACCCTCCCTTTGTTCCCACCTAGTTTTAGGTTTGCTTGAGGGAGGAATGGACAAAACGGATTGATACCATATGGGGTTTCCATATAATATATTTAGTAGTTTGGAGTTTTCTAGGAATGCAGTTCCTTGGAAATTTATAGCAATGACTTGATCATATAAGCGTTTTTATTTGTTCCATATGATCACGCCACTATGTCTTGAGAATTTCTTTTTTCCCAATTGATAATTGGAACTTTGTGATAGAAACATGTACTTTCATTCCACATACAACAAAAATCAATATCATCGCCATCAAAAATAGGGCGAGATGTCTAACCTAGGATTCTTAAACCAAATCTTTGATTCTCCCAATTTGACTACACAATGCATATCAAGATCAAAACAGTCTGAATAGTAATACAAGATTATTGGGTCCAAATTCACCTCCATAAATGATATGTACAATAATTGTACTCTTCCATCCCACATACCAAACATAAAGTTGGCCTTTCTTTTTTCATCTTCATAAAAATGAACCTTTGATGGTTTCCATCTTCTCACATTTTATGTTGAGGTTGAAGCTATCCAGCTAAGTTACCAAATTAAGCATGTCTTCTTTTGACATTAGATAAAGACCACTAGACCCTTTGGCTAAATAGTAAAATATTGTTCATTTTAATTAGATTAACTCGAAACCTTAGATATAACTCATTTTTGAGACCATAATTATATCATATCCTTCCATCTTAGGCTACTATTTTAGGTATTGCTTGGATACTTTTATAAACAAGCAGGAATTCCTAATATCTTCTGCCAACACTTTGACAAGTTTATTCAAATATGGTTTCATCCAAGATGCCATTAAATATGGTAGCAACATATAGTGTGTATTGGGTGAAAACATGAAGTTGGGAAACAATTTTGGCTTGTTTTTTACAAAAACAACTGCTAAATTTTATGTTTTTCAACTTTGACCTCTTCAAACCCATATCTCCCTTAGGAATTTCAATGTGAAGTAAACACAAATGTTTTAGAGAATTGAATTATCTTTCTACTTGTATTTTTTTAAATTTTTTTTATGGATATATCATGGGACAAATTTGTTGTCAACGTACGGCATATACTTGAAAATTTTAGGTATGGATAATGAGTGACCTGTGTTGATGTCGGGTTTTTGATAGATGGTTATTCATTTTAGGGAAAACAATTTAGGCTCATAATATACACACACTACACTGTGCATGGACTATATTTTGATTTTTTTTAAGACTTGAGAACTATTTTTTATTATTTATCGAAACAACATATCTTCAGAAAATGGTGCATTACCAACACATGTTTTTGTCTTCCCATTTTCTTTCAAATGTGACTCTGATTAAACAAAATGAAACCAACCCATTGAAGAGGGCACTGCAAGGAACATGCTTGTGATTTTCTAAAATTTTTTGGCTTCACCATTGTGATGATATTGAATTTTCATTGTGACTGATTTTTAAGTCACTAAATTTTTTAATGATAAAGGTTAGTAAAAAATAGAAATCCTAAATGAAATTAAAAAAACATTATATTATGAGAAAGTAGATTGAATGATGAATCTACAGGTATAAACTCCGACATGTAATTCTCATGTTTTGCAGTGTTTCGACCTTGTTAAAGCGACACATTTCTTAATACTGTAGAAATGGTGCTGGAATTTTTGACCAAAAACTCTCTGCCCAGAAAATGTCTCAGGCGAGACATTTAAAATGTCTCGGGCGAGAAGTTTTCCCACTCTAAAATTAACTCAGAGTTAATGTAAATGGTTGGCTGAAAGTGAGTTTAAACTCTTGCCCTAGAGTTTAAAGCATTTCTCAACCGAGAGTTGTGTCACATAATTCCCCGAGAATCTTTTAGGGGCCGAAAAATTAAATTCATGTGATATTCGGACAGGATCCCACAATTGCTCGACCGAGAGTTGTATATAATCTCTCGTCCTAGATAGTTTTCCAAAATATTTCAGTCGAGAGTTCGCATTAGCAATACGATTTTCAGCCAAGAGTTTGCATTAGCAATATGGTTTTCATCCAAGAGTTCGCATTATCTATTCTTGCATATTGCTTCTAGACAGTCTTTGTTTTATGAGTGAAATCGACATCAATTGAAGGGAGGCCGAATTGCTTGAAGCTAGCTCAACGATTTTCTTTGTGGGAAGATTGTAGGGGTTACTCACATCCCCCATGGGAAAAACGTCTTCATCTTGAGGGAGGTTTTCAATTGAGCTTTGTCCATTGATTGCTTTATTGATATGAAATCCTTAGATCTTATGGATTTGTGGATCAAATCTAACTTGATGTAGTTTGATTTACAGGTTTTCATGGGACATCTCTCCTCCTAGGGCTTGGAAGATTTTGGTTGAAGACACTTGGATCAACCTTGGAATTGTAACTAGGGAAATAATTCTCCATATGCTAAGAGGCCACAAGCTTTGAGGTAAGATCTACAAGGTTCGTATTTATTTTGCTTGCTCTCCATCCTATTGGTAAAATACTCCATTAAAATCAAAACCCTCTTTTTCTATTTTCCTAGATCTACTTGGATCTAGCTTGGATTTGGGTAAGTTATTGAAAACCCACTTCTATAGCATCCACGGCAATTCAAATCTATAGTTTGGTGTGGATTGGGATTTATTTGACACACTTTCCAAGGCACTTAGCCTTCCTTGGGTGAGGTCGCACTTCTTGGGAGGGTGAGTTTTGATACTTCCAAAACATGGGTAGGTGAGATCCCACTTGATTTGCACTCCTCTCACTTGATAACCAACCCCTAGTGCTTCACTTCTTTGATTTTTGCCTTGTGGGCCCCATTCCTCATTTTGAGGGTTGTGCCCCACTTGGGTCATTGGGTGATGCACTTTCAACCTTAGATCTATGGAGATCTAGCCTACCTTGGGGAATGCCACTTAAAACCCACCTTTATAATTGGCTTGACCATCCCGATCTATAATTTGGTATACTTTCGACTCCATTTACCCCTTCATCTTAAGGCACTAATCTCCTTGGGTCAATTCGCACTCCTTGGGGATTATGTCATGTGCTGGATTCCATATGTGGGTGTTGCCTAATCTAACTTTGATCCATAGATCCACATCATCAAACACCCCTTAGTGCCATTTCACTCCTAACTTCTCCTTGTGGGTCCCTTATGGGTCATTTCCATACTTTAAGGAGGTGGGTCCCACTTGTGTATTTCATGGTACTAGATCTATCTCTTTGATCTCTCTAGGTGGCCTAACTCATTCATTGCTTGAAACACTTCTAATATCTTAATCATTTTCAAGCACACTTAAACTCTTGGGCCCACCTAAGCTTGTATTGGTTTCCGTAACTCAAATTACACATCTCCCTAGGAACCTTTGCTTTGGCTAATCTTCCTTGATTGGCTATAGGGTCTCCCCCTTGGTCTTCATTTGTCTAGACCTAAAGCAAAGAGTGCCTCGGTTGTCGTGACTCCCAACTTGCATTGGGAACCATGGAATCTCTTGGGTCACCTCTTTACTTGTCCATATCCTCTACCATCCCAGATGGGATACCATTAAATCTCAATTTTGTATGGATTTCAGATGATTTTTTTCATGCATATAACTCTCATTTCTGTTCTTTTTCTTCAGCATATAACTCTCAATTCTCATATCTTTTCATGCATTGGATTTTAGGTTTTTAATTCTTTCAACATGGGAAACAGAAGAAAACATCAAAGAAAATATGATCGCAACAAAGCTAATGAAGAGGCAAGGAAAGAGAGAAGCTGTGTTTCTATGACAAATTTAAGAGAAGAAAGAGAAATGGAAACAAATGTGGAGGCACATGGTGGTGACGAAGAAATGAAAAATGTGAATGCACATGGAGGTGATGAAGGAATGCCAATTGTTGAGGAACATGGAGGTGACGAGGAAATGAAAAATGTGGATCAAACTATGGGTAGCGTCGATAATGAGACCATGATTACTGAGTAAATAATTTTTTATATCTTTATAATTTACTTTATAATACTTGAGTACATATATATTTGATTTGAAAGTTCACAATCTTAGAAATTGATATTTATTTTTATGCAGGGTCAACATCCAACATAGAACATCCTACCACACTTACCAATTTACAGACATTAACTGGAAGCTGCAAAAATATTGCCATTGAGGATTAGTTTTTGGAGAATTTGGATTCAAGTAAAATTGAAGAATGGGACCTCCGATGCCTGATCATATAGCTCGTTATAAATCAAATAAGATAGTAAAAAAACATTTTGAAGGTATTTTTGTTATAGAACAAGCTCAATTGTTACATAGTTTGTTAAATCGGAAATGTCTAAGAGATGCAATTACATTATTGGGAATTCAAAGTGCCAAAGAGGCTAAATCAAATCAGATTGTATCACAAAATCTTACTAAGGTCCTTGCATCACTTGCAAGAAAATAATCTCATAATTTCATGGTTGCTCGTAAAGCAATTCTAATAGGGGTTGTGGCAAAAAACACTACAACCAATCGTTTATTGTCTACGATTGCAAGAATGTTAAAAACATCAAGAAAAAGATTATGGAAGCATAAAAAGCTTAGGGTTCAGTTAGATGAGGATGATGAATTTGAATGTTGGGGTGTTATTTGTAGGAAACCTTATCAAGATATACTTCGAGATAATGTGAGGGACAGGGTGAAAGAGTTTTGGCATGTAAACTCACGTGTCTTACCAAATGAAAAGGATGTTGTGCGACGTCGTATATCGAAAGGAAACTATGAAACTCATGCCAAACACATAATAGATATCACTCAAGTGGAAATGTTCAAAACTTTTATGGAGAGTAATGTTGATGTGAAGATTTCCCTTAGCACATTTGTGAAGCTTAAACCATGGTATGTTAGGCACATCGTTGTTCGCGACACATGTTGTTGTCGATACCATGTAGAATTCAAATTATATTATGAGACATTTCTAACTATTGGCATCCAGTGTTGGCCAAATAACCCCCCTCCTTCGAGTGTTCATGAATTTGTATCTAAAATATTATGTGCACGAGAGAATCATCAAGTATTCTATAAGAAACAATGCGTCAGAGGTAAAAATTGTGAGGAATGTTCTGATTTGGCCCTTTTTAATGCTAACTACCTCATTGATGCAAACGATCCTCAAGTGTCAAATTGCATTGTGAAATGGAAGAGATATGTTTATGTTGATTATATTGGAGTTACAGATTCAACAGCAACATCAAGAAAGCTTAATTTAGTTTAAATTGATATCTCTTTGACATATTTTATGAATTTGTTCAGGGATCAAATATATAAATATATCAAGCACTCTCACTTAGCACGATGGTAGGACTTACAGTTCAAGCAATCACGAGATGTATTTCCAAAAGGAAAAATGTTATCCATTGTCGATTTTGCAGAAAATTACACTTTCACTCCGCAAAAGGAGATACAGAGTGAGTATTATCATTCAGAGCAAGTATCTATACTTGTGCATATTACGTATAGACATGCAGAGCTTGATGTCGATGATTTTGATAGCAATGAAAATAATCATGAAGTGATTAAGGAGTATCATTTCTACATCAGTGATGATCGTACACATGATACATGTTTTGTCCAGCATTGTTTTGGTATGATTTTTAAAGAATTATCAAGAAGAAGGGTCACTTTTAAAGAACATTGGGTGTGGTTAGATGGTTGTGCTGGTCAGTTTAAATCGGCACGATCATTCTTATGGTTATCTTGCCTTCATAGAAACATAGATGTTCACCACACATGGAGATTTTTTTAAACAGGACATGGAAAAGGAGAACATGATGGTACTGGGGCTTGCGTGAAACGTGCACTTAGGATATATCAAATGAATCACTCTGCTTCTCGCCTTGCAAATTCAAACGATGTTGTTAATTGGTGCAAACAAAATTTGAGCCATGAAATCAATGAAAGGAAGGGTAATGTGAGAAGGTTTTTCTGGAATATTGCAATGGGTGATGTTGACAAATCAATGCCACATAATTATACTACAATCCCAAAAACAGGGGGCTTACACTCCATTAGGAGTAAGAAAATGGAAAAAATACACGCAATCGAGAAACAAAAGTACTCTTGCTTCTGTCTTCCATGTATTGATGATGTAGCCTTTGGATGAGTGTCAAAACCAAACTAACAAATTTGTGAAACCATGGAGACACCAAGAATTGACACCATTGCCCCCATTTGGAAATATCAACGATGTAGAGCCCGGCAATGAAGCAGTTGTGATTGACAAAGATTATGATCGTGTTTCTGATTTGGTTAGATAAGGTGATGTATTTGCAGTAATTGCACTAGAAGATAATGAAGAAAATGTGCATTATTATTTCTTGAGATGCACTAGGTTGAAAAGCACGTTGATGCAAGAATATAAAGACCCATCAAATTATACGTATGCACTGGGTTCAATGGTTTTAATGGAACATTTCTTTGCAGAAGTAAGGAAATGTAAAGTCCATATTCTTTTTCAAGACTACGAGTCAGATGTTATATGTGCTCAATATAGTCATTTGGTCATAACAACCCGATTGTAGTTGAAGGCAGTGAAGAGTAGGAAAAATTAGAAGCATTGACAATGGAAATTGTTGATAGAAGATCATAATGCCATTCTTGAAAATATGCCACTGGCACATTTCATATGATTCAAGAACACATCAATGTTGACAAATTTTTTCTTTGATTTTAGGGTGGGTGGGTGGGTGGGGCCAAATGCGCTTCCAACTTCACGTGGTTGGCCTCATTAGTAGAGAATATATACAATTATCGAAACTAAGAGAAGCTCTTTTAACAACATATCCAATGATAACTCAAGTCTTATATTGAACTTGTAACTTCACCCTTATATGACAACAATAGACTCCAAAAATTTTCCTTAAACTACACCATTTGGGCACTATATTATGCCATGTTTAGGATTCATAGGAGGATCAAATCCACATTGAAAGCATCATAATTGTAGGATATCAACCTGAATAAGTTTATTCCCTACTACTAGAGGTTCATCAACCTTGGATGTTAGGAGTGTTCTCACTTCTTCTTTAGTTTCTATCTTAGTCACCAACTTATAAGGAATGTGATGCTGTTAATGGTTAATCCTAATGACATGCTCTTTCCATCATGAATATTTTTGGGTTTTTGTAGTCTATTATTCTAAAACGTAGTCTTAGATGAGAGCTTGTTTGTACCTTGTTATGATTGGGTACCCTTCAACTTTCTTACCATCAAGTATCATTCATATGAAATATTGTTACACTAAGTATATGACTACAAAGATCTTTTCGAAATCCTTGACAAAAGCTAAATTTGTTAAATTTCACACTTTGCTTGGGAGGGATAAAGTTATCATTGAGGAAAGATAATAGTAATATCCCTTCCTTGTTCCCATGTCAAGATTAAGGGGAGGTGTTAGTGTTAAATAAATATAAATTGGACTTAGTGGCCAATATGTTAATGTTATTAATAAATTAATATATATTTGTTTGTGTAGCAAAAGGTTATTCCTTTTACTCTATTACAATCGAAGATAAACATTGGATAGCTCCACAAAACCATAGGTAAAATTGTACCTTTTTAAATCAATGCTTATTGTTGCTATAGATGAGATAGAAATTGTGATATTGTTCTAAAAATAGACATTTTTAAATTGATCAACGTGTAGAATTGTATTGTAATTAGAGATAAAAAAACATTACATTTTCTAGGAATTTGGCCAGTACTTGGATATTGTATAGAAAGTGAGAAAAGTATACATAAGCCATAAGAATTACATAGGTAAAAGTGGCCTATAATTTTTGTTCTTTCCTTTCCTTTATTAATATTTTAGTCCTTGTATTTCATGTTTCTTAAGAATTGCCACATGTAGAAGCAAGTTGAGAAGTGAATCCTTACTAAATTTGTAATAAGAATATGGAGGACAACAATAATGAGGAAGTCTTTCGTTATAAAGTTGGAGGATACCATGCACTCACATGAACCTTGTTGGTGGACTATGAGAGTATGAGGAGAACTTTGAATCAACAAAAAGAGGCAGGTCCATGAATAGGTGCAATAGGTGTATCACAATATGCATGAAAATGGAAAATATGTGAACCTAGAACTTGATCAATGTTGTGTTGCATGGTGTGAGGATGAGGAAAACTATGAGGTTCATCAATAACAGCAACATTATATTTCGTATATAAAGGAAGGGATTTATTGATATCATATTCACTATATTTTTGTATCACAATAAGTGTGAAGTACTTATTGATATTAACTTGGTCCATTACTTTCTTTCCATAAAGTAAAGAAGTACTTGGCAAATAATTAGCATAGGTTAATTGTAGAATTTACAATTTTCTAGACATTTTAGATGTTGCATTTCCCATCATGAGTATTGTGTTGATTAGATTGATAAGAACTCTCAAGGATCAACTCAGAATAGTACAATGGAGTTCCATTACAAAGAATATCTTGGACATGCCTTGGATTTTTCCTTGGATTGAATATTTTTTGTTCATCATTAGAAAGACTAAGTCTTGAAGATGGAAGGGATTATTGAAAAATTAATAACAAACTTATATCATGAATTAATTTAAACAACTAGGTATAGTTTGTATGGATTTTCCAAATAATTGATTTCAAACATGGCTAGTTATTTCATGAGATTAGGAAATAAAATAGAGAGAACTTCAATGAGGGATACCTATTTGGCTCTAAAATCCCCATCTTGACTTGAAGCTTGTTGAAGATACATATAAATTATTGATAAATTATCGTAGGACTTGTCATAGTTGAATCCATAGTTCCAACAAATATTGTCAATACCAAGGAGAGTAGAATATTGTTTGAATTGTAGATTTGTAGCCATCCCATTAGGTAATATTTTTATCTTCATGAGCCAGCGAATTTTAAAGATTATGCCAACATTAATCTAGAAGTGAAATGGAAGAACTTTTGTTTTTGGAAGCTATTTATTCAATATTTAGGGTCTATCATTGTTAAATCAAGCATCCATACAAATTCTCATAGCTTTGCTTGGATCTTAGAAACCGAACAGGAACATATAGAACTTAAAAAATCCATATGTTCAAAACTTGTATTGTAGCTTTTAGACCTATAACAATAATTCGAGAAAGAATTAGATTCATCTCGATATGCCATTGGGTTGTTCTTAAACAAAGAGGACATCATGTTGATTATCAATATAAGTTCCCATCCACAATGAAAATGAATTACAATACTTAATATAAAGAGTTGTATGCTCTTGTTTAGATATTGGAACATTGGAAACACTATCATAATACATTGTGAGTTGTATGCTCTTGTTTAGAGTGACTTTAAGCTAGATTCAAAATCCGAAGTGAAAAAAAATGAAGTTGAGCTAATTGTGAGTATGATCATAGGATTCTATAGCAAAAAAATTGTATAGTAGATTACTTAAAAAATGAAACTATAATGTATACAACCTATAAAATAAATAGAATCATTATATATGCTTTATGAAAGAGCATCTAGGAGCAATTATTGGAATTCATTCATCAGAGGTGGAGTCATTATAAAATATTCATCATAGGTGGAGTCATTGAAATTGGTTCATTGGAGGCAGAGTCATTGAAAAAGATTCATCGGAGGAAAATTCATTATAAATGCTTCATCAAAGGAAAAAAATTTGGAAATGATTCATCAATGGATTTAATGCATTTGGAAAAATTGTTACACAAGGTTACTTGCAATTAGAATTACCTTGCAATTTAATGCATTTGGAAAACTGTTATACAAGGCTACAAATATGATTCATATGCATATCCATAAGGTTACACAACTATCCACATATCAGTGGAGTAACTAACATCTGCAAAACGCAAAACTGTATCCAAGGACAAAATTTAAAAATGTAGCAACCAGAAGTTGCACAGATTGTCCTTCAAAAACTATTATCTATGCCTCTGGCTCCCAACACAGATACGATCCTGTGAAAAGTGGTGACATCCTTCCACACTTGTTTGGTATATGTGCATCCCAGTACTTCCACCAAGATCTAAGTAAAGCTCTGAATATATGGTTGATTTGCTAAGATTGGGGTTTCATGTTGTTTCAAAAAGAATGAGCTCGTGACCATTGCAAAAATACATATTTATAGACCCAATTCATCATGTTCAACTTCCCAGTTCATCATGTTCAACTTTATTGCACTCCAGCCCGTGTTCCATCTCTCTTCTTGTTAAGAAATTGAGACTGGCACGTTGATTTAGGTGAGAAATTTGAGGTACAGAAGATCAATGAAACAAACCATAATGTTGTTCAAAGAGACAGAACAATATTAGTTTTTTTGCTCGTAAAATGAGACAAACTTTATTCATTGTCTTGTCTCTTCACTCTTAACGGAAATTACAATAGGAAACTATAAAAAATTCAAATCCATACCTGCATATGCAACTGTAGAACATGATGCCACTCTTCCTATAAATCTCAATAAGCAATGAGGCCATTGCATCCCCTAAAAGATCAATAAGCGATGAGGCCATTGCATCATAACGGTTTCCTCTCCACCAAATCGATCGAGTTTAATATACCTCGATGCTGCTAAGGATATTTTCTACATTGCACGACACTGATTTGAGTTTTTTCTCCATCCATTAAACTTGATGCTCCATTGAGTGATCCCAGTTCTCAAATGGATTCGTGGAGATCAAAATCCATAACAAATAAAAATGAAGAAAATAACACCTAACAACTATCAAATTAATTAATAATTTGATAAATAATTAGATTTCAAAATCTATCATTTTATATTATATCTATTTGATAAATAATTGGATTTCAAAAGCCAATCAATTTTCTACACCATATCTTTCAGTAAGAGATTTTTATTATTTATATGCTTAATTATTTCCCATAAATAAAATTTTCTTACTCATATGAGAAAATTGTAAGGTGACCCCAAGCAATTACACGAGATACATGTGTTGCAAAAACAGTGAAACCAAATATGCTATGTTGAATTACAACAACTAATCATTATTTACATTTTTCAACCACTGGAAAGATGTCCTTACCTTGAGAAATAGTTTCATGTTATGACCAGTTGCAACAATTGTAAGAACAAATTTTGTAGAACCAATAGTGTTGGCCATGCATCAAAGAGGCTCTTTCTAAGATTCCAGTCTTGGAGTTAGATCTCATACTCTTGAACCACTACTCATAGATCTCATACTTCTCTTGGTAAATTGACAGCACGGATCTAGGAGACCCTCCTTAGTTCTCACTAACTGCATCACTACATATAGGAAAGAAAACAGACCAGATTAGTTAATGAACAGCATTATATAGATAGTAGAAAAAGCAACAGCACAAGATAACAAACACATTAGCATTTTAATAATAAGATTGCAAACCTGCAAGTTGTCCAGTTATAAGGAATTCCTTGAACATTGGCATGAAGAGATTCTAGTTTTTTTTAACATTCGATGTTTTTTGAGGGACAAATACAAGATCAAAATATTGCCATTCATGGAAATATGAGTATGTAATACTGTACATAGCTTTGATTTTTGGGAAGTCCAAGATGGGAAGTCATTGTATTTTATAGGTATTTCGGGCATGTCCAATTGTCCATAAGGTATGTGGTTGAACAAGGCTTTGATAATATGTCATCAGTAATATATTTCACAAGATGAGAACTTGATACCAGATCCCCAATCATGATATTATATAACTTATACCTACGCTGCTTTGGTTACAGTCAACAAGAATGCCTCTACTCTTGCTATGCCTTGTTGGCTTTAGAAACTATTTCCGCAGCGATTTCCTTTTTCCCAAGTCATATATTCTCAGCACCTTTCCAATTCCAACTAATAGGTGGCCTTCGAATTGACATAATCCAAGAGGTGCACTAGGTCAGGATAGGTAGTCACATACCAAAAATGTGGAAGTGATGGCCCCCCTCTTGATAACAAAATGGATACTCTATATAGAGCCAAAGTAAGCTACCAAAAGCCCATTTTTTAAAATAAGATAATTTCATTTGTCCAACACTTGACCAGAAAAGTAGGTCAATGAACTAAAGAAGTACCATAAGTTTAATACAAGGTACGAATTCCTTACCAGAGCCTAGATCTAAGCTAACAACAATGAGTAAAGGAAAAAAGATCTAAGTACGAAGCCACATAGCTAAGAAACCAATATGGGAAGGAAAATAGACATATACATGAAAAGAAATGACTTTTGTACATGAGAAAGATCATTAGTAAAGTAGGAAATTTGTTCAGTGTTTTGTACATCTGATTCATGAATCTGGATCATGATACAATATTTTCTATATTTGAAATTTGACCAGGAAGAAAAGCCTACTTAAAAAATAGGAAAACCCAAAACAAAATAAGACCGAAATTCATACACATGTGGTCGGACAAATCCAAAGAGAGCAAAAGTTGTGAATTGGCCAGTGTATATTCCATTCTCATCCAAGTGCCCGATATTTAATTGCACTAATGCATAGTCCTTTGAAGTTATCAGTCGATTGGTTGTAGATCTTTCAAATACATACAAATTCAATTTCTTCAAACCCCCAACCCCACAAAAACAAAAAACAAAAAATACATTTCAAAAAGAAAACTGCTTTAAAAAAATAAGAATATCAAGAGCTACTATTTTATTGGAATGTAGAGATCGATATTCTTTCCTTCTTAATTATACATGTTGATGGCAAATGAATGACCCCTTCAATGGCCTACTACTTCTCTCTGCCTCCCATATTATTCGAGTCTTGATACTCTCAAATTCAAACTATCTCAACTGTTTCTCTACTATAAACCCTACAACCCTCAAACTTTTTCCTTCAAAACCTGTTATCTCTGCACATATTTTCCTTCAGAAGTTGCACAGATTGTCCTTCAAAAACTGTTATCTCTGCACAAATTGTCATTCAGAAGTTGAACAGATTGTCCTCCAATCATGTACACATAATCTAACATACCCTCTATGTACAACATTAGATCTAGATCTTCAGGTTCTAAAGCTCAAAGAAATGATTGAGGTGCTGAATTCCCAAGCAAATCAGAAATTCCCTGAGCAAAGCATTTAATTTGATCTGCAACTGGTGTCACAAAATGACACTGAATCATAAGCTTGACATACTGATGTCAATTCATACCTTTTACAATCAAGTCCCTACACCCTAGACAAAGTTCCATAACCTTTCGGGAACCCAGTTGTTCAATTCTTTCACAAATGTAAGTCCTAGTAGATCCCCATCTAGAAGATCTGGATCCATTTCCAAGATTTTCTTGCAACTTGAATATAATTATGATCTGTATCTTCTGTATCTTCCCAAGAGATAGAGAGACCAACCAATTGTTTGAAGAATGTTCTAGTTAGGGCATTGTTGATTTGGACCCTATGCATCAATGCCAAACCAATAAAACGATCGCAAAACTTGAAATAGGATAGATGACCAGGATTCACTCGAGATGCTGCAAGAGGAAGGAATAAGATGATCAGATATTCAAGTAACCATACAGTTTCAAACCCAAGATGTGTTGATAAGAGAGGTAATCTCTAGAAAAGAGCACATTTGGGGATAGTTTATTTGTATTTTCCTTATATCAAATGATAGTTTTGGATCATATACAAGATTTCATCCAATGGCCTGACAAAATTAAATCCCCTAAGTTCCTTCGCAGATACATAGGACAAGCATGAATTTTCAGTTACATTATAAATACATGACAAAAAAAAAGTGGTATTCAAATACCTGCCATAACCAAATAATTTGATCGCCAGAAGCTTCCTCGGTCACAAGGAAACTATGTTGAAGTAACCATTAATGATCGTTCAAGAAACGAAAAATTATTGTCATGCCATTGGTCATTTCTTACTATCGTAATAAATGGTGACAATTGATTTACAACTAGAGCAAATCGATCTCAACCTTCGGACCAGAACACCAATGGCTCCTAGTTTTCTGTGGGTTGCAAATTCAAAATGAAAGTTACTATATATATATGTATACAAGTTTGGGGACAAAATATACCAAAAGTAATGAGATTCTTAGGCTTAGAATTATATCCTGTGAGGGACTGCACTTCCTAAAAAAAAACCTTTCAACTCTTACACTGTTTTCATTTTTGTAGGGCATAAAGGATCTAATTTATAATTAGAAAAGAGTCTTAACAGTCTCTTATATGAGAACATTTACCTTGAACTCTTTCTTAGTCAGCATTACTTTCTCTAGGACTCATATCATAGCTTTTAGATATATATTAGTGTACATTTCATGGTGATAATTTATTGACGCTTTTATACCCTTATATATATTTTTATATACATATAGTTGCTTAGACTTAATAATTTAAGTTTTGTATTATCTTTGAATAAGTTTGACCTTTTCTAGTCGACATTATTCCTGGCTATTTTTGTTGGGATTAGATATTTAGAGTACAATTCATTTATTTATAAATGGTGACAATTATCATAGTTGAATGTGTGCATCTATCTCTTATGGTTTCTTGATCTTCATTTATGTCTTCCCGTTGTGGAGATAGACCACAAATTGCAGTTATATGGGAGCATTCTTGTGAAGAAGACATTATAGCTCTAATTGATAGGGCAGCGCTCTAACTGATAGGGAAGCATTGCTTTGGGGAGATGTAAGTCTAATTGAATGCAATTTCAACCTACTAGGAGCCACAGGGATTGAAGGTAGATTGCAAGATGGGGTTCTAGAAGCAATATAATCTTTTAGAGAAGCAGGGGTTAAGGTTTGGGTTCTGACTGGAGATAAGCACGAAACTGCAATTTCCATTAGTCTTTCATGTAAGCTTCTTACTCATAATATGTAGCATATTATCATCAATGGCACCCATAAAGAAGTTTGTGAGAACCTTTTATCAAAGGAAAAGGCTACGTATGGAATAAGTTGAATAGAGAGAAGAAAAAGATTTTCAAAAAGGAAGAAAAGTGTTAATATTGCTTAGGCTGACGGTATAGAGGAAACTGAGGGTATATAGGCTTTTTCCAAGTTCAGGTGACATGTTATCAGATAGATTTCAGATATCAATGGCATCTCTAATGGCCATGGTATGATAGGTGTAGAAGAGAGGCATCCACCTTTGGCACTTGTAATTGATGGCACCAGCCTTGTCTACATATTGGAAAGTAACTTGGATCAAGAGGCATGTGCCTTCTAAAACCTATCAACTTTGTTTCCATTATCTTGATAGAATATAACTTAATATTGTTCCTATACAAGGAGATGATATATACAAAAAATACCATGAACCAAAAACATAGAAAATTCAGATCTCTGAATACATATTTCTCCACTCTCACAAATCAAAGTGAATATTGCTATGAGCTAAACCATATATAACACAGAATATAAATTGAGTATTATGTATATAACATAGAATACCCATAAAACCAAGAGCTAAACCTTTTAAGAAAATGCTAAGACCCATGATTAGAAGACATGATACAGGAATATCCATACCTACGTCCCCTGTGGAAAATGCGAAACTAGAATTTCCTCAACATGCATATTGGTGCCAATAGCCTCTATTTATTCCTGGTCAAAAAAATCCATATCATCAAAGTTGTCATCATTCATGAATTTGGTATATTGCATAAATTTCATATAATTTATAGATATTAGATTTGGAGAATAAAAAAATTAGATTTCATATAATAAATTTCATATATTATAGCATACTTATGTACCATACCTCTGTTTTGATTTTGTCCAGCGATGACTCGCTTATAATTGTCTCTACAATACGTTGCATAGTACTGCTCAAGCTCTAATCGAGTCATACTTTTCAAGCAATCATCAGAATAATCATCAAATGGGCCTTCATCCATACTGGTTGAAGATGACATAGTATTTAGTCCAATTTCCACCCCTGCCAATGCAGCCCCAACACGCTCTTTCATCTCTTCTCTCACCCCTCTTGCTATTTGGGATGTCATTTCCAACTCCTCTGGAAAAGCAACAACTCTAGGATGTGGTTGTATTAACCGAGGCATCGAACACCTATACTGAACATCTCGTCGTGCATCAAGTTGATCATATGTATGACCTTGGATTAGTTTTGAATTAGTTTTGAGATCCAAACTTTTAGGATTTTGTTGAGGATATTTTGGATCCTCATTTATTATTTGTTATGGAGAAATCATGTATAAATAAGAGTTCATTCTCCATTCTATGGGAGGACTCTTAGAGAAATAGTCCAAATAATGATGGAATAAAGCTATACTTTCATTTTGATTCAATTTAGATCTTAGTTTTATTTTGCAATATGATTTTATTTATTTTATGTTTATGTAGTTGTACTTCATTGCTTAGTTTTGATTTCTTATGAAGTGCGAAGTTTATTTCTGCTATTTGATTTCAATGCAAAGATAAAGATTTAAATGTTTATTTTACAATCGTTGAGCTTAATGCAATGACCATATTTACTCCATTGGATCATAAACATTAACTTGTATTTGGAAATGATAACTTTTAGATTTATTTCTGCAATTTACTTTTCTGTCAAGTGTGTCGTGAACTTAGATTTAGAATTTACTTTCTTGCACAGTGTGAATGTAGTATTATAATTTGCTTTCCCGCAAAGTGTGAATTAATTTTAGCATTTAGTTTCATGTTGCATGGTTTATTTTCATGTCATGTGATTTAATTTCCTTGCAAATTAGTTTTGGTAGTTGTTTAGTTGGTAGTTTCTTGCCAAGACTATGTAGTTTTGTTCGTACCATTGTTTGTAATTAAGGTTATTGAACTACAACTTCAAGTAGATAAACAAATGTAAGAGGAGATTGTGGTTTGCACATACAGTGCACGGTAACTCGCAAGTTCTCAACGAACCCCGGGTTGACAATTAATGTACATTTCTTTTTTGTTTTCTAAGTAATTGGAAGGCAATTAAAAATCCCGTAATTTTGGCGTCGTTGTCGGGGAGTTACCACGGCCACTGTAACCCCTTACTTGGTTGACATAGTTATTTTTGTGGGAGAAGTTTTCCTTTTTTCTTTTGCTTGAGTATATTTTCTTTTGGTAGTGAGCCATTTGTTTTACATTATACATGCTTATGTTTTTGTTTGAAGGACGGAGGTGTAGAGACAAGTAAGATGCAAAGATGACCTCACTGTAGCATTGCTATAGTGTAATAGCCCGCCTCAAGTCTCTACAAATATGAACCATGTTAATAATTTATGCAATAGCAATAGATTTGTTTATGCCTTCTATTTTCATGAATAAAATCAAAGATTCAAGAGGATGATTATGTGGTGCAGTAAGAGCCACACATATTACTAATTTGTCTTTTGGAGAAAGCTTGGAAAGAGGAATGAGGCTTGGTGAATGAGGATTCTATTGAAAGATTCAAGAGGATTCAAGGGGAAGCCATTGAAGGAGTACACAAGACTCAAAAATTTCAAAATGGGTATGTAATATGTTATTCAATTAATAAAAATACATCCTGTAGCATTGAAATACATTTTTTGAAGTTGGCATATAATAATTTATTTTAATCTTGCAAACTTTTCAATTTCTTAGAATCCGTAGCTCTGCTGCGGAACCTTACAAAAATGTATGTGTAGGTCAACTCAGGGTTTGGATTGTTGAATTGTTTTGTTATTTGGATGTATTACATTGAAATTATATCCCTAAAAACATTCACTCCCATCTAAATCGCCATTCATTGAGAAATTGGCTATTGGTGGCATTTTGGTCTTTGGAGATATACTCATTGAACTTCTCTTCATATGGCTACATCATTTCCACTATATATTTGGGTCCCTAATCAATGCCTTCATGACAAAACGGATTGAAGTTGAATCCCAGTCATTGCGGGCTGTAGCACACTGCCATCACTAGTTGTATGAGGAATTCCCAGGAATCAATAAATATATCAAAGTTGACCTATTATAAGAGAAATTTGCACCAGAATAAATAGGGTTTGTGCCTCTTGAAATTTATTTTAAATCAACATTCCTGTAGTGGAATGCATGTCTCTGTACGAGGGAAACTATTATGAGCTTGAAGGTATAACTTTAGATGGTTTTAACCAGTGTTGCGTATAGCTGAAGATTAATTATTTTTGGGTGTCTTTGACCTCTCATGAATAAGCATAACTGGTCATATCTAATTTTCCCACTTCTTCACATTTGTCTTTTTTTTTTTTTTATCCGAGGGCAGAAAAGTGGTCAGTTTGGGGGAGCTAGGGGACATTGGATGACATAATAATGTCTTGTTGCTATCATACAAGAATCAATGGTAGGGGAATCAAGTAGAACAATGATAGCAGAGCATTATTTCTATCGCAGTTAAAAAGAAAGTGCAAAAATGCAGAAATTTATTTGATGATGTTTTGCTGGGGTGATTTAGTGTTTCTTTGGGCACACTTACCTTGCTATTGCATGATTTTTTTTTTATGGATTCAAATCATTAATGGCCTTTTCATATGCTCATAGGGTTTCTCGTGCATACTTGATATATAAAATCTTAAAATAGATCAGTGTGCACTCTGAACAACATTTGCAATCAAGATCATGATGGCTAAGCCATGCTTTTACTCATCCATGTTTTAAAAAAAATTGCAGAAATTGAAATGGAGATATCTCCCAAACGGTGAAGTGGGTTTTCCTGAAATTTGGAGGAGATAAACATTATGGTAAGAAGAAAAAACACACCAAGTTTCAGCTCAACCCAATGCACAATTTTCAAGAAATCAAGCATAGTCACCTACAGTCATTTTCTCATTTTCTCCAAAACCGTGAACTGGGTATCCATGAAAATTGGTGGAGATAAGCATTATGGTAATAAGAACAAATCTAAAAAAAATCAGCTCAATCCGATGCACGGTTTTCGAGAAATCAAACATAGTCACCTACAACCATTTTCTCTTTTCTAAAAAACCATGATGTGGGTTTCTCCAATTTTTGGCTGGGAGAAGTATAATGGCATTTCTAATGACCCTACAAAATTTGGTAAAACCCCAATTTATATTTTTGGAAAAATCACATTTTTTAAAAGCTGCAGATTGCCTTCCATTGGCTGAAAAACCTAGTTTTCTTGCATTTTTGCATTGCAAATGTTATGTTGGCATGGAGGATTGTTAAAGATGATGTTTCATACCTCCTGATGATCAGGTACATTTGTGGTGGCTTGTTGATGATGCATTCTGAGGCATGCATAAAAAGGATCATTCAGCTTGGTTGACACAGGGTTGCATGAGGACATGCAACATTTTCAGTTTGGGGGAGATGATGTGCCTTGGATTTATCATCTTTTTATCATCATTTTACCTTATCTATATTACATTTTACTCATCTGTATTCCAGCACTAATCTCTTCTTATGTTCATATACCAGTTTTTATGCTCAAGTTATTTTTCCATTACATGTCTTAGTGTTTCATTTTATATTTTGACTAACATTGAGGGAATTTGTGTACTATGTATTTGCTTTGAATATTGAATCAATTGTTTGTAGCAGCAACAACATATTTGAGGAAGTTTTGTAGTAGTTGCGGAACCTTTGTTACAGAACTACAGAAAATCTACATGAAGCTGCGGAACCTCCTACAGAAGCTACATAAAGTCAATAATTCAAATTTACCTTCAACCACCAACTTTGGAGAAAGATATTCATTAGGACTAATGGAATTTTATAAATCCATTATTTCTATTATTTTTATATGTCTCAAATCATGATGTTAAATTAAAGTTGGTAAATGGAGGTGGATATGAGTGCATATTTGGCTTATCCACAAAGATTTGAAGATCTCTACCAAATATATGATGGACCTAAGAAGTCAAAACTTGTTAGGAGACATTTGGGATGAGTTTTGACTATTTTATTATAGCCTCTATCCCTAAATTCGAATTTGACTTCAAATGTATTCTAAATAGCATGTAGTTAGTAAGGATCTTGGATTAGTTTTGAATTAGTTTTGAGATCCAAACTTTTAGGCTTTTGTTGGGGATATTTTGGATCCTCATTTATTATTTGTTATGGAGAAATCATGTATAAATAAGAGTTCATTCTCCATTCTATGGGAGGAATCTTAGAGAAATAGTCCAAATGATGATGGAATAAAGCTATACTTTCATTTTGATTCAATTTATATCTTAGTTTTATTTTGCAATATGATTTTATTTATTTTATGTTTATGTAGTTGTACTTCATTGCTTAGTTTTGATTTCTTATGAAGTGTGAAGTTTATTTCTGCAATTTGATTTCAATGCACAGATGGAGATTTAAATGTTTATTTTATGATCATTGAGCTTAATGCAATGACCATATTTACTCCATTGGATCATAAACAGTAACTTGTATTTGGAAATGATAGCTTTCAGATTTTATTTCTGCAATTTACTTTTCCTGTCAAGTGTGTTGTGAACATAGATTTAGAATTTACTTTCTTGCATAGTGTGAACGTAGTATTAGAGTTTACTTTCCCACAAAGTGTCAATTAAATTTTAGCATTTACTTTCATGTCGCGTGTTTTATTTTCATGTCGTGTGATTTACTTTCCTTGCAACTTAGTTTTGGTAGTTGTTTAGTTGGAAGTTCCTTGCCAAGACTATGTAACTGTTCATACCATTGTTTGCAAGTAAGGTTATTGAACTACAAATTCAAGGAGATAAACCAATGTCAACCTGGCGATGGCATATCTGAAGAATAAGACACTAAGGGTGTCATATGTGGTTGTCCAATGGCCCCTGTAGACACCCCCTCAGATAGACGTCTGTCATTCTGAGAGCCACCACCTGTGCACAACAAGATATTATAAAGATGTGTAAAATCATATTTATGTTTATATAGACTTCAGCATGAATTCAATAACAATTGAATTTACCTAACGATGACCTTAGGGAGTTTCGCTACATACTAGAAAAGATTGCTTCACCCTGAAGCTGTGAAGCTGTGCCTGATAAGAATTTTTCACATATTAAAAAACATGTAAAACGATAATTCTAGTCAGAATGTATGTAAACAATCTCTACCTGGCGATGGCGTATTTGAAGAATAAGACACTAAGCATGTCCTTTGAGTTTTTCCATCGACACCCACAGATCCGTCAGACAGACATCTGTCATTGTGAGAGACACCACCTGTGCACAACAAGATCTTAGAAAGATGTGTAAAAGAAGATTTATGTTTATATATACTTGAGCATGAATTGAATAACAATTGAATTTACCTAAGGATGACCTCACAGACAATCGTTGCATAGAAGCCAAGTTTGCTTCACCCTGAAGCTGTGAATCTGTGACTAATGAGAATTTTCCACATATTAAAAAACATGTCAAACACGAACTCTAGTTAGAATGTATGTAAACAATCTCTACCTGGCGATGGCGTATTTGAAGAATAAGACACTAAGTGTCCCCTCTGAGTTTGTCCACCGGCACTAGTAGACCCCTCAAACAGATGTCTGTCAATGTGAGAGACACCACCTGTGCACAACAAGATCTTAGAAATATGTGTAAAAGAATATTTATGTTTATATATACTTGAGCATGAATTGAATAACAATTGAATTTACCTGATGATGACCTCACAGAGTGTGTTAGGATATTCCTATACTCCATCCTAGTCCTACCAGCATTTTCATCCTTTACATTTTCAATCTTGCATGCATTTGCATGCTGCCCAGTCATCAGGTTGATACCTCTAGCACCTAGTACCTAGTCTTCCAGCACTCGGGAGCATATTTCCACTCAGATTGAGCCCTCCTAGCCAGTGATGTGCCCACATCTCACCATCCACTTGACAAAGGAACACTTCTTCACCTACTAGTCCAGTTGTCTTCAGTTAATTGAGTTCTCTCCTTGATTTTAGGCTTGAATCACTCTTAACTGACCTTACCACTCCGATGGACCTCCAGTGTGACTAGACTTCTCATATTGACTTCAGTTAGCTCCTCATGCGCCCTCCACTGAGCCTCCTTCATTCAGTTACTGTCTCCATGTGCCAGTTACACTCACTTACACCTACCACACTTAGTTAGACTCCATTTGACTAATGGTTGACAATTACTTGAGCATTGATGACTCCACTGATGATGAGATAGACTTCTAGTTGTGCTCTTTTGATAACTCCATGAAGGCTAATTCGAATTGCCACCTTGGCATTCGAATCCTCATGCATTGTACTACTTGTTTTTCCATATTGTGATTAATTTATTAGTGTGTGTGAAGTATTTTTGCTTCTATCCGAGATCTATTGTATTATTATTCTGTTGCTCATCTTACTGCATTAACCACTCTTAATCTTATTCCTAAATTCTTTCATTGTGAGGTATACATCATCTCTTAGATCTACTGTGAGGATTTTCACAGAGTGTCGTTGCATAGAATCCAATTTTGCTTCACCCAGAAGCTATGAAGTTGTGCATGATAAGAATTTTTCACAGATTAATAAACATGACAAATTTAAATTTACCAAATTTAACATTGTGCACCTGTGCATGATGAGAAATTCTCACATTAAATTCATGTCCAAACGTGTCAAACAAGATAAATATATTTCAGATTAACAATCAAATATACCTAACTGCATCACATGTCTTCGTCTAGCACTGATGGTAGATGTCTCTAGACTATCCATGCGTACTTGTTAAGACAAAATGAGAAATCAAACATTTTATAAATATCTCCAGGAATTAGAAAATGCGGAAAAATAAACTACAATGTAGTATCTATATTGTTTGCAACAAATCTATCACATTCAAGAGACAATAACAACCACGGTTCAAAAGCAAAGGGCATTTAATACTATCTGCAATGAGAGCAGGGATAGGTGGTGCTGATCTACTACAATTACTACGAGACATGGAATAGCACCTGCATACAGGGGGCGATTTCACATCATATTTACAATCCAATAATATAATTAGTAAGCCATCAGGACTCTACTTTGAAACTAGAATGGACACAATAATAGCTACTAGAAATAGATCTTGAAATTGTTTTTTTTAAACCCTGTTTCAAAGGAGCTTCCCTTCTTATGCTTGCAAAGGATCTCAGGCATCATCAATGCAAGAAGAGCCACTTTATTCTATGAGACATCAAAAAAAGTAGAGAAAACATGTGCTCAACTTCACAAATGAGCAAAAAGAGAATGCATCAACCAGTAAAGGAATTTTGATGAATTAAATTTGAAAGTAAAACCAATTCAATAAAGAGCATTGCAAACAATTCTGACAGTTTCATCAATTAGATTTTAGCAACATTATAGAGTGAAAGTAGCTAACTACCAGTACTGATAACATTGTTGATCTAAACCAATAAGCCATTTTTACAAACTTTGGCAGGTAGACACAATCAAATGAGACTAGCATGCCAAATTAGACCACATGAGCATATCTTCCTATCTTAGTTGAAGCACACACATTGCTACCACTATTAGCATATACAAACAGAGACTCACAACTACAAGAGTTGATTCTTTTCCAATATTTGCTTGAACAATTGTAGACTACATAAACAAAAAAAACAATAGCCAAATATCAAATTTGATGTATGTGTTTAAAAGTCACCACAAGTTTTGATATGCAACATGTAATAATCAAAGAATTTTAAAATTTAGACTAAAAAAAATAAGACTGTTGCCTATGGAAGACAACGACACACACATCAAACATTTGCACAACTTCGCAATTGAACAAATTGAAAATGCACTAAGCAGCACAGGGATCTAAAATAGATGCATAATTCTAGATGCAAGAGGCACGGGAAGTAGATCTCAAAACTGAGATTTCCAGAACAATAACAAAATGGCACTAGGAAATGGTAGTCAGCACTAAAAGCACAGGAGCAGAAGCCTCTTGTCACTTATTGAAGACCATGACACACACAATAAACATTTGCACAACCACACAATTGAGCAAAAAGTAAAATGCACTAAATAGCAAAAGGAGACAAAATAGACACACAATTGTACATCCAGCAGGCACAAAAACAACATTAAAACTCCTAAATCTAGTAGCTATTTAACCTTGAAAAAATATCCAAATGCAACATAACATCACAACTATCAGTTAGATGCAAGTAACAACAACACCATGAATATAGACCAGGGAAATTTTTAGGAACGAAATTTCGCCAATTGGCTATTTTTCAGGCTTTTTTTCAAAAAATAAATTCGCTATTTGGTCATTTTTAGTCTCTAATATCACCTATATTTACATAAAATATGTTTTTTTATCATAATATGGGCCAAAATTTAAAAATTTCAGTAGTAAATTGCATGTTTCATATTTAATATTTGCCTACCAATCTATATATGTGTTTTTTTCAATCCAAACTAATCGCCTAGAATACTAAACTTAAGTATACTTTATAATCGTTAAAAAATACTTTGATATAGAACAAGCAGAAAACCAGTGGAGTGACATGCTATTTTACCTCAATAGCATACAACATATGCATAATCACCTAACCACAGACTTTCTAACAATACTACTTGCAACATGCGACATGTGTTACATGATTCATATAGCATGGCTCACTAAGATTTACCGTGTGTGCAAGATCACAAAACACACAATTAACTTTTTCACAACATCACATTTGTGCAAAAATGAAAATGCACTAACTAGGAAAGGGAGCCAAAATAGACACACAATTCTACATCCAATAGGTACATAATGAGCATTAGAACTCCTAAATCTAATAGCAATTCATCCTTGACAAAATATTCAAATGAAAGATTATCAAAACTATCAGCTAAATGGAATCAACAAAAACACCATGAATATAGACCAGGAAGAACACCATTGAAGTGACACGCCATTCTACATGGAGTACATGCGACATAGGCACAAATAGCTAAGCGCAATTTTCATAACAACACTATAAGAAACATGTGTTACACCATCCATATAGCATCCTTCACAAGGCCTTTGCATAGCATATATGTCTCAATATGCTATCAAGACTCTGGTTTGAAACTAGAATGGACACAATAATAGCTACCAGCAATAGATCTTGAAATTGCACTAGGATGAAATTGGGTAACCATTGAACAATTAGAAAAGAGGATTGGATGCAAGCTATCAATTACAAAAGCATGGTCTTGTGGAATGTATTTAAGGAATTGACCATGATGGTTGATGATGAATAAGAATTGGACTACAACTCCATCAACCCTTAATGAAGGTATTGATGTGGAACATTCGGGTTACCCCTCACCCATGGTTCCCAAGGCTCAAATCTTATTTTATTTATTGATTTCCAAAACTAGGATTCTAGTAAGTAGGAGGCAATGCAAATTTTCATTGATGGGTCCAATGTTCGAAATCATGCCTCGAAAGATCAAATGGACATCTAGAACTAAACGATTGATGGTAGAGATGAATGTTGAGTGATGGAAATGATAAATCACACATCATTGTTCCAATCATGCTCAAATTTTTTAATATAATAATTATGGTTGAATATTTTTTGAGAGGTCAATAATGTGAAACAAGTGCCAGGGATCAATATTCTCAACTCTTATATCTTTTCATATTCTATCATGGAATTTTTCCTCATAAATCAACCCAATAATAAAATCAATTTCATCATAGCATAGACTGATGTAGTGTCAATAATGGATGCTTGAGACTAAAATAAAATTGCTCATGTTGTTAGTCCACACAATGAACTTTTTGATAGCTAATTATTCTATTTGGTTATGTAATTTTCTATCCATATTATGAGTTGTGTATGAATTGTGAATCAATGTTGAATAATGACATGTGCATGGTAGAGTGACATTTTCTATTTTCTATTTGGATTGACCTCTTTACTTCCAGAGGGATATATCTTTTTTTTTCATATGATTGTTTAATTAAATGTTGGGAATTACCTTCAGTGTTTATCATGGGTACCATCATCAAAATGAGTTGAAGTACCTAAGGGATTTCCTAAAAAATTGTAACATGGAAAATGAAATTATATAAAAGAAATTATGTTTATTAATGGAAAAATCTACTATTGATTTAATGCTTGAAAATTTTGATGTGAAATGAGGTGTGGAAGTGTTAATAAATTATTGAAAGTAAGCAAGTGATTGGAAATTGTTGGTATTCTTAGTGTAGTTTTAATATGTGACATATTAATCCAAGTAACACTATTCAAATAAAATAAACAATATCACAACATCATAAATAAATATCAAATAAACAAAAAGATTGAAATAATAGAGAAATCCATGTATCTATATTTAAAATTGGTCAAACTGTACATATTTTTGAAATGGCTCATCATCCCTAATATACAAAGGGGAACCTCATGCCCAAACATTAAATAATACAACCTCATTTCCTAGACACAAAATGGCACCTTGTGCACAAATATATACTAGCATGGATAATATACACAATGGATGGTTCATTAAACCTCTCCACCCTCATTGATACACACTTCATTACAGGGGTAGACTTGAGGGAACTGCCATTTTTTCTACTGCTGGGAACAATTTTAACTGCCAATAGCATCATTTCTCTTCAACCTATGCTCTAATATCAATTTGAGTTCAAGAAAATGTTTGTTTGTGATCAATGGTGTGATTGTGCACTTAGGGTAAGACAGGATGGGAGAGGCATAGCTAAACAAGTGTACATTGATTTCTTTTGGGAAGGAATGCGAGAAGTGTGCATGGTTACTAAACCTTTGGTACAGGTTCTCGCTTGGTTGATGGGGATACGCACACAATGGGATACTTGTATGAGGCCATGGATAGGGTCAAAGAAACTATCCAATCTTATTATGTGGACAAGGGAACCCTCGGATATAATAGATACATGATGATTTGGGATTTGATTGATTGTCAATAGACTGAGATGCTCCATCAATCCATTCTTGCAACAACACTTCTTCTCAACCACGCCTATTCTTATTCATGTGGCTTTAAGTTTGATGGTGAAGTGATTGAGGGGCTCCTAACATGTCTCTAGAGGATGGTCCCTGATGTTGACACTAAAAAAACAATCAATCATGAGATGGAATATATCGAGAGTGTCACATCCCCATTTTGACCCTTGTAATATTTTGGGCTATAATGTAAATATTGTATGTATATTATGTATGATTCCTAGCATGGAGTTAAAGGCCAAGGCCCCACTAGTGAACGCTCGACCTAGAAGAAGCAAGTATTTGAAATTATGCTACCCATGTGCTAGTGAACCATGGGGATTGTAAATATGCATCTTAATATAAATGCCCACAGCTAGCTATGCAATGCAACAAGCGATGGGGGCATGATGTTACAAGGAAATTGGGAGGGAAAACATTCAAACCATTGGAGCCAATCAATCCAAGCCAAGTGTCAATGAGAGAACCCATGAACCCTCAACTATCCATGTTGACTTTTGTGCCCAATCATTCATTTCTCCGAAGAGTTGGTTGAGGTAGTTAATGCCTTGGGGAATGGAGAGGTATGGGGGTCCAAATTTGAGTATGGGTAAGACACCCTTCCTAGAATTTCGTGTTTGGCTTCTTGGGTAAGAAAAGAGCCACAAAATTGCCCCCAAGCCATTATTCACCCATCAATTTTTCTCTCTCACGAGTTTGGAGCTACCTGGGTGTTTTTCTCCATGAATTCATGTGTTTTCCTTCATTTTCCTAGCTGGGAAGGGCGTTTTTATGTTGTATAACAGTGGGGAAGAAGGGGAAACGATTTGGGGTTTTATAGAGGCCGTTTTGGCCCACTGAATGCTCATACATTTGTGGGAGAAATTGGTTTTCTTCCCTGGGTTTGATTCCCTCTTCCCACAATCCATGTTGGGTGTGCAACGATTTGGGGAAAACCCATAGACCCTGTTCTATGAATCCCATTGCTGAAATGTGTAACCATGCCCAGTTTTGAGTTGTTGTGTGTGTAAATGAATGTTGGGATTGAGATGGGTATCCATTGCTTTGGGTTGTGCTGAGCTTGAGAGTCCCCTTTTCCTTGTAGATATCATGCCCAGCTCGGGGGTGGTCTCTGAGGGCTAAAAGAATATAGGCTGGGCAGAGACCTATGGTTGGGTGGAACGTTGCAGCGACATAGCTAGTTGCTTGGGACAACATTACAGTGAGATAAGTATATTCTCTTATGTGTATTTACTTATGCACTATTTTAATTAAAGGATGGTTGCTCTTGATATGGTTGATGCATGTGAAATGTATGTGGTTGATGTCTTATTCCGTTGTACATGTTTGCCTGATTTATGGGCAATTGTTTATATTTATATGAATCATGGATGTTGAAATGGGCTAAGTTTTATAAAAGAGGACTTGACAGAGAGGATAATGAACTATTTGGTTTTGTCAATGTTGTCACTAAAAGGAGTATTTTGATGCCATGTCAGCCACTATAACTAAAATTTTAATAATGTTTTCTATTTTAAAGTAGAGAGCAAGTAGAGGACTTGACTCTGGACTCGGACCTATTAGATGTTAATCCATCCAAAGCTTGCTTCACTTGGACCAACAAGCAAACCGACCTTGGTCACATAGCTGCTTGGTTGGACAGCTTTTTGGTTCATAGTTCTTTTTTAGTCACAGGCTTGGAGTTGTAATTTGAAATAGTTCCATTTGGGATGTCAGACAAAAAATTGGTAACACTAATCACTAAGGACAATGTGCATCTTGGCTCAATTCCATCCAGATTCATCCGAGTATGGATTCAATCACTGGATTTCATGGAAGTGGTCCAACAAGCTTGGAATGGACAAGTTAGAGGTTCCCCCTTCTTCATATGAGAAGATAAGCATAGTTGTGTTAAAAAAAGCCCTGAAAGAATGGGCAAAGGCACAAAAGCCTCCCTCCCAAAGCAAGAAGCCTAAGAAAAATTAGAAAAAACTCAATACAGGGATAATCTCAATACCAAGTTTACCTATGAGAGGTGGGATGCCGCAGGCAAAGTCTAACCCCTTCACTCCGCAAAGATTAGTAGGGATTATTCTTTCGCTTATCACAATTAAAGGAAATGGGCATCGAAGGGGTCCCTTTTGGAAAATTTCATTTACAGGGATAAACTCAATACCAAGTTGTTACCTATTACTAATATTGAATCTCATATCCATTGCTTTTATTGGATAGTGTAATTTTACAGTAAATTTCCTACTGTAAAATTCCGAAATTACCTACTGTAAATTTCCCAAATTACCATGATATACTTGTGCAAAGAAATGGTTTGGAAATTGCCTCTGCAAAGAAATGGTTCCTCCGACTTGCCTCTGTTGCCATGGCCATTCCCTTAAGTTGCCGTGGATGTTCCCCTCTACGTTTGAATGACGGACAGCTCTGCGTTTGAACGACGGTTTGCGAAAATTGTTGAACAATGACACACAGCAACTGGCGAGGAAAGGGTTTGTTTGCATTTATATAGTTAAACATTTCTCGCTCGAGATTTTAAAAGGAATCTAAACTCTTGGCCGAGAAACTTGTCCGAGAGTTTAATATCAAAAAATGGTTATACTCTCAGACGAGACAATTAAATATTCTAAGGCGAAATATTATCTAACTATGGAAAAACTCTCGAATGAGAGAAGTTCAACCGTGGTTAATTTCTCGTTAGAGAAACATAACAACTCTCACCCAAGAAAATATGTTGACTTTTGTCTCGGGTGAGAAACTGGAAATTAATTCACAAAAAAAATCAAATTGTCACGAAATTGTTTCCCACCTTCGCGTTTTCAGCCTATTTTCAAAGTTTTTAAACACTTTGATTTCTGTAATAATTTCATCCCTCCCTTTGCAATAATTTATTGTGATCTATGCCTTCCATCCTTTCTAGAGGAAGGGAATCCCTAGATATAGCTAGGTTCAAATCAGTCTAAATAGTAATAGAAGATTATTGGGTCCAACAGAAAATCTATAAAAGATAGTAAAACAAATTTCGTCTTCCACCCCACATACTGAACATAAAAGTGGACCTTGGTTTTTCCATCTTCATAAAGGTGGGCCTTAATAATTCCATCTTCCAATAGTTCATATTGTGGTTTAATCTATTTTTCTAAGTCACCACATTAAGCACATTTTCCTTCTGTAGAGCATAATACAACCAAGTAGTTTGGATAAATATTGAAATCTTGGTTGTTTGAATTGGATTGACCCAAAACTATTGAGATATAACTCTTTTGTTGAGTACATAATTAACCTATCCTTTCATCTTAAGCCTTATTTCAAGTATAGCTTGGAGAATTTTTGTAAAAAGAAACCATTCCTTAGCTCTTCCTCTACCAATATGAAAAGTTTATTGAAATATGGTTTCATCCAAGACATCATTAAAGATGATAGCATCATATAGTGTGTATTGTCAAATGTCAATTGGGTCTATCCCATGTGGTTGTGACGTGGAGTCTTATCCTCCACACCCAAGTTATATTCCCATAAGTTACATGTTGGCCTCATAATGAGTATATTGTGGTAACAAGTTTGAGTCATGTTTTTGAATTGACTTTGTTCCTATAGAATCTAGTGTTTTCCCTATGTACCATCCTCAAAAGGAGGGGGAGTTCCTGGGGGTTGCTCCATGATAATTACCTCGATAACAAATAATGTGTGCTACCAAAGTTTTAAAATACTTTAATTTATGCATTCCCTACATCCATCCCTTTATGACAATTTAATGTGATTTATGCCCTCCACCCTTTCTAGAGGAAGAAGGCTAGCTTCCCCCGACACCCAAAACCCCCTAATTTTTCCATCTAGAGGTTTACTCTTCCTTACTCTCCTTTGCTTACAAAGAGATTAAGAACTATCATTGACTAAGTCTTCTTCATTTTTTCTATAGTTCTTACCTGCTTCTTATGTGAAAGGACTAGAGGGAGATGATCTATCCTGGCATCCTCCATCCAAAGTATTTTTTCTGAGTGTTTCTCCACATTTGATTCACTAATGAAAAGGTAATGTAATCTTCCTACTCCATTCAACAAAACTAGTTACAAAGGTTCTTTTCTAACCAGCAACACCCCTACTCATGCCCCATACTACCCTACCCATTGCAATTGGATGCACGTGATTTATGACGAGACCTAAAGATTAATAAATGATCATCATTTTAAACATTACTTTTGGAGCATGAAAAATATACCAGATACAAGTGTCGAGCTAGATGGAGGTGTACTTAATGTATGCAATCTTCCTACTAAATTGAAGATCCTAGAAGAATCCATGCATCTAATTTTTTCTTTATCTTTTGAAAAGGCCAACCAGTCTTATCCCCGAGATGACGTAGTTGTCAACTAAATTACTGAGTAGTTTAGTATTTGCTTCCATTTTAGGTGTTTGTACTTGAAGCAACTTGCTTGTAATCTCCAAGGCATGACTGTTTGAGAAACATGAACATTGACTTGAGAGACTTTATTCTAGTAGTTGCACAATATAGTCCAAGACCAGTTCAAAGAATTGGAATTCCACAACCTTTGTGTCTCTCATTAAATTAGTGTAATTAAAAAATAAACACTACATCACTTTAGACTTTCACAAGTTTTTACTCGTGTTGATATACCAATATATAAAGCATCAAACAATAAAATAAATATTTTTGGGACAAGGGAAGCCCTATATTAATTCTCTTGTACTTTGGAAAGTGTTGTGGGAATGGAAATTATTAGACTTGATACATTTACTGTTTCCAAGAATGTTTTGAACCACTTATAGTTATGCCACTGGGTTCTTGTTGAGGCCTCGAGTGTGCAGGGTGTGCAAAGTGTTGGAATAGGTTCCAAGGATCACAACAGAGGAAGAAAACCCAGCCAAAGGATTCAGATAATCCTATGCGAGTATTACCCTATCCTCGAGCTATTTGGGATAGTAATCTCCCACGGATACAAAGGACTCTACTGGCACTTGGGGCTTTGATCCTAAAAGGATCTATCTTCCAATGAAGGAAAACAAAGCGTATTCAGTTTAAAACAAATCTACTTAGAAAGGAAAATTTAAGCTAAGTTAGACCTACTCTAAAAGGTGTCTTGTTTGTATTGTAGATTAACTTGATGTGAAAATGAATAAGTGTGTTCATCCACTTAACGGAAATGTGAAGAAGATAAATTCCTTATCTGGTTAAATTACAGCCAATCAATTAAAATTAATTGAATGCAATATTAAGTGAGTGAGCTTATTCAAGATTAACCTATAACTTATATGTCAATTGAAAAATTAACATAACTTATAATTCACTGTAAATCATTTGCAGAAATCGATAAAATGTTTTAGCTGAAGAAATTCAATTAAAGCATAATACATACAAAGATCACATGAAAGGACAAATCCAGATCATAGATCGCTATATCAGATATTGATTGCAAAATATTAAACAACATAGATAATAGTCTGAAGTAAAAATCAATATTTATCAAATAAATTTGATCAATGAACAAAAGATGATGCAAGAGAATAACTTTACTGTATTAATGAAAGTCTGTAAGAAGTCACAAGATCAACATAAGACAAAGCATATCCAGTCTTATTATGTCGATTTCTACCCCAAAATGATCATCCTTAGTCTAGGAGAAACCTACCCTTTAAATAGTAAATTACAAAAAATATTACAAAGGATAAATTCCCCTTAAACCAGGATTTACAAAATCAGAATATCCTATCTAGTGAGGAAATCTTCCCACTTGTTCCAAACTTCCATCAACTCATCTATATCTGAATAGTGAGGAGATTCGAGCCCCAGCTGGTCATCTCATATGAATCCCTCGATCTCATGTTTAGCTATTTTATGCCATGTGTGAATGAACATATATATTTTGGCCTCCATAAAAATAGGTTGCTTGATCCACCAATCCATGTATTCAATCTAGATGTGCTCAATCTCCAGGATTTTATCCTTGACTTGATCACAACGAACCTCGACCTGCTCAATCATCATCCTTGGCATATCTACCCCCTCAATGAGCACCATTGCAGGGATTACCAGTATCTCCATGAGATTGTCTGAGGCGTACCATCTTCTTTTACAAAGGTCCTGATCCTGGTTGAAAGTATCCTATACCATCTCAATGACATTGTCCCAAGCTCACACAGCAATTCTGATCCTTCTGAATTTTAGGCTTCCCAACTTAGGAATATCAGTTGGATTATCTTCGATATAGTTCTGCCAATCTATGATATCTTCTACAGCTTTAGAATCCTATTTAGTTTTCTCCATTTGCTGGGCCAAGGTGTCAGACATTTTGAAAAAGGCAATGAAAGTATCATGAATTTCACCCAAGGTGATAAATAACTTAGCCAAAATTTGATGATGTTCCAGGTTGACTTGATTGGCTAGGTCCTTGAACTCTTTCTTTGAGAACCTAGAAAACGCAAAGGAGGCTGCACTTGTAGTTGCATCCTCAAGCTGCTTTTTAAGTACAGCAATCCTTTCCTCCTCGACCTCATTTTCTATTTCTGCATCATTTAGTTTAGCTTGGAGAGAAGAATTCTGCAACTGCATATCCTCCAACTTATCTTCAAATAGCTTTCTCAAATCTTGAACATAAACCTCATGCTCTTCTTTGGTTTTTGTCAGTTGCTCCTGAAGGTTATTCAGTTCTTTTTTTTTCGAGTCAATTTCCTTGTTTAGGGTCTTGACTGAATCCAAATTGTCTCCTACAAATGCACTTGAGGCTTGAGGTGCATCCACTGCTTCTGCCTAGATATCATCAGATTGGTAGGCCCAAATTATTTGATTAGGAATGGGTGCCTCCAATCCTCCATGATCTCTACTTCTATTTTTCCCTCTCTTCACAACTGCCTTAGTTTCCTGATTGTAAAATTAGTCCCCCAGAGGCACAATAACATGATCTTAAAATCTATCCACCACATTAATGGATGATGTAGTCACATATGTTGTTGTAACCAAAAGGGGTGTATGAGTGACAGTAGGGCTAGGAATAGACACAACAACTTCAGATGAGGTTTGGGAAGAAGGGGAAGCTTCACTAGTTGAAGGTATAGTGGTTAATAAATGAATGAAAGCAAGAACTTTCTGTAGTGGAACCTGAATGTTAACAACTGATGGTGAAGAAAGAGGTAAGGGGTATGGAGCATTAGTAATAGAGGGTAATGAAGGATATGGAGGTGATTGCAGGGGGACAATCGAAGACTGGATTTCTGCAATGGTAGAAGGAGAAATAGGGAGTGGAATGGTCGAAGGTGGAGGTGTGGAAGTGAAAAATGCATCAAAGAGATGAGACATGGTAGTTGGTGGTGTTACCTTAGAAGTTGTGACAAGTGAAACTTCTGTTGAGGGAAATTATGTGGCTCCTATTGTTGCATCAAGAGCAGTAGAAACCTGAGATATATCTTCACCTGAATCAGGTTCATCCATAACTATAGTGTCCAGTAAATCTGAGACCGCATGTGAAGCTTCAGGGATTTCTTCTAACACGGGTACAAGAGAAATTACTTCACCCTCTTCATCACTATCAATATCAAAAGTAGGAATCTAAGAGGAAGAAGTTATAAGCTTTTGTCTTTTTGTTGGATTCTTTACCACAATGACCTGTACATACTTACTGATTTAGATGGATTGTCCTCTTTGTTATGCAGTACTAAGTTCATATGTACAAGTTCCTTCTTCATATGCTGAGAAGTTTGGATCAATACTTTAACTTGATCAGAAATATTTAGATGAGGAGACTCCTCCATAGGTCCTTTTCCTTTATCACCATCAGGGTAAGTCATCATGAGAGCGGTTTTAGCCTTCTGATCTTTTTTCTATTCTCTTTCCCTTCTTACTTGCTCTAACAAATCAAATTCCATTTTCCTGAAGCTGAAGACCTTGTCTTTGAGCTCCTTCTGATATAGCAGAATCTGGCTCTGTTCATCCTTGCTTTTAGCTTTTTCCAAGACTTCAGAAAAGGTGTCAACTCCCAAGTAGATGGAATCATCTGGGATATCTTCATGTTCATAGCTCATATTCATGTGATTGTGCTTGAAATGAGCATCTAGGAATTTCTTAGGATCATGTCTTCTTTTAGGAGCGTATCCTAATTTCAGAGAAGCAATCTTATTACCCAACACTTGGGCCTAGGTGGAAGTATGGATAGCAACAGGTCCAAGGTTCAAGGGAAATTTAGGCCATCCTCTCCTCTTGGGACCTATAATTTTGAGGTAAATCACTTCAATAATAGTCTGATAGGATACTTCTCCAATGAGGATCCTATCTGGAACAATTCTAGGCAGGAGGTGAGCAGCACTGCTTCCCCGGATCCTGATATAGGAGAAGGATTCTCCTACATACCACTCTCCAATAGTGGCAATGAACAACTTGACATCAGCTGAGAAAGCTGGTGCATCTTGGTTGAATATCTTGAGATAAATGGTACCAAGGAAATGATCACAAATGTCATATAATAGGGGCATATAGTTATCCTCTCATAGTACATAATGATATATATGAACAGGGGGAGCAATAGGGGTCCAATTCCAGCCCATGTTCGGATATGGAAATTCAGCACAGAACACATCCATCACATAAGATGACAGAAAGAAAGAGGGTCTCTGTGTAGCAGGGGACTTTTGATACTTTTCAATTGTAGTTTTAAGTTCCAAAGAAAAAATAGAAGCCCAAGGAAAATATTCACTTGTAGTTAAGACATGATGAGCCACAGGAGCCCATTCGGCTTTAAAGATTGAGGAATTAGGAAGGCCATACAGCTGAGAAAGCATAGCTGCCAATAAAGAGTATGGTTCTTTAAACCATGACATTGGGTATAAATTATCATGCATTTGCATGAAGCTGGCTGGTTTATGCATCCAGGAATTAATCATTTCATTGAAATTAAACCTAGTGTTTGCAGACTCCATGAGGAATGTGGCATTGAGAATTTACATAGGTGATCTAAGGGAAAATGCCCTGATAAATACCTTAGGATGAAATGTGGTTAACTGTGAGCCCGCACTATCATTGAATGAGCAATCTTTAGGGTTAACATGTTGCAATATCCACTTCACTACATAAATATAAGGCAATATAGCAGGTCTAGCAGCAATTGCATGAAGCTGGGAGTTTCTAATTTTCTCATAAGACTGGCGGTCATTCTCTATGTGGGATAGGTCATCGTTGTAGAATATGGAAAAGATTTTAGACCAGTCCACCTGGTAGGTTTCAGTGATTTTTCCACTGGTGTCTGAGAAGATGCCAAAATTCGGGTCCTTGTTCAATTGGTCTTTCAGGGCAGTCTTAGAACGTGTGCTGCATGACATGTTTGCAGACTGGAGAAATTATGAAGAATGAAGGAACAACAATAAAAAACAATCCAAAATGATTAAAAATGTAAATAACTGAAGAAAGAAATAGATAAAACCAACTTGTTTTAGATGAAAATGGCAGGTCAAGGACCATTGGTAAGAACTCAGAGTAAAATTCAAGTAGCAGGGTAATTTTCCAAATTCGAAAATGATAAGGAAAGAAAAGAAAAATTGCCTATTTAATAAATTGAACGGGTAAAATCTGAGTTGTCATATCTAAACCAATCAACAGCTGCGATCAGTTATTAATATTTACGGCAAATAAACCGCGGGGCTTGGTTTGGCAGGTATGTACATCATACCCGCAATCTGTAATTGCGGGTTGCGCGTTGCGTGATCAAAACTACATTTATTGAATGAAAGATAACTCCGCAATCCGCAAATTGTGGGTTGCGGGTTGCAGAACTGCAAAGTTTGAAAATTTTATTCAACAGCTTCCTGCAATCCACATTTGTGGGTTGCCAGATGCGGGAATGCAAACAACCTTTAATATCAAAGAAAATTTCTACAATCCGCAATTGCAGGTTGCGGGTTGCGGAAACACACAACACATTTTTATTCAAATTTCTTTCCGCATTCCACAATCCACAATTGCAGGTTGTGGGTTGTTGAACGAAAATTTCAACAAAATATTTACACAGTCTTCTACAATCTGCATTTGCGGGTTACGGGTTGCGGGATGAAAAAATTCCGAAAAAGAAAAACAAGGCCCCCCTGCAATCCGCAATTGCGGGATTGTAGGGTTGCGGGATGAAAAATGACCTTTTGGAAGAATTCAAGGCTTCCCGCAACTTGCAAAAAATAGTCAAAAACTAAGAATTTTCAAAGGGAAATCTTTAATTTCAATCAAAACAATGCAAAGGCATAAAATCCTAATAAAGATGATAAAATCCCAAAATGATAGAGGAATTTAAAGCATTACCTTTGGATTAAAAAAAATTTGGGGCTCCTATGTTCCATTATAACATGAAATCTGTTGTACGTACAACAAATGGTGATTGGCTGGGACAAACTAGTTATCTCTGTAAATAAAACCTTAGTCAAAGAAAGCATGTTAATCTACTAAATATTCCAACCTGAAATTTTAGAAGATGTTCATAAAGAAATACAAACAACAAACAGAGTTCAACATATGATTGATATATTCCCATCTCTTAATCATTAAAATGATGCAAATCTGATAAGGAGATGTAAGAAATGACAAAAGCTCATTACCATTATGCAATCATGAGAAGCCAACTTGAGTTGAACCTGGGGGCAAACTTAAAACTACTATGGATATCCAAATTACAGACCACCTTGATTTAATAATTGCTTTATTTATATACAAATAGTTCTTTTGGCAATATATACATTTGTTTTTATATCCTCTCTTTTCTTTTTCTTTTTTATATTTTTTCTTTTCTTTTGAAACAAAATAGAAAGTTGTACATAAGACCTTGCTGATATAAGACCACTTCCCTAACTTGGTAATTGGATGTTAGCAGTTCCATTCACAGATCTGATCTAAAAACTGAACAAGCCAGCTCGGTAAGGAGACCCCTTGTCTTCCATTTGTGACACTGAAAGCAACTATCATGGCTTGGTAACCACATGATGATAATTTCAGTCCAAAATCAGACCCATGATCATGGCAGGGATGGCTTGTGATAAGACCCCCACTGTCCTCATATACAACAAATGTCTTATAAAAAAAAAAACAAATATTTATTAGAGTGTAAATTACAAGACACTACCATGGCTTGGTGACCATATAATGATAGTGTTACTCACTAGTGCTTTGCAGAACATGAATGGACCGACCTGTGATAGGATCTTCCACCTTTCAGCAGAAACTGAAATTCATCTTCCAATTTTGGTGGCTTGATGTGAAGATGTCATTCCGCTAAGAACCTATGAACCTAATGGGATGGCTTATGACAAGACCCCCCATGTTGCAATCTACTATTATTAAGAAAATTATTATCAAAGTGATTGTAATAGGATCTAGAGCAGATAAAGCTAACCAGGTTATTCAGATATGTTGCTTCACCAATGAGACATAAGATAAGAAACGCTATTCATTCCCCATATCTCATTTAAACAAATAAATCATGTGTAAAGATGGATCAAGGTGGGAAAGTATCAATCAAGGCTCTGCAGTTATTGATTGTAACTCCTGTACGAAACAAGTTATGTCTTAGGATGAATAAAGCTAAATTGACCATGTATTCTAAGAGCTTTCAAACTGTGTCAATGTTGAGACAAGCTGATAGACCAACCATTGCCAAATGTGCATGGGAGTTATTCAAACAAAAAAATAATATAAAAGGAAAATAAGAAATCAAATCAAAAGAAAGCAAACACACACAACTTATGTAGAAAAGCATCAAATTGTTTAGACAAAATACTTCTTAAGCATAGAAACATTCACTGGATAAGTGTCAATGACTCCCTCGGGTGTTTGTAATCGAACAGTACTAGGACCAATATTTTTTGTAACAATAAAAGGTCCCAGCCAAAGGCATTGAGATTCGGTATACTCATTTTTGTCCTTATGTTGTTTATCCCATCTCAATACCAAATATCCTACTGAAATCTCTCTGTCAGAGGAGGATTTCTCATCAAACCATCTTTCAACCATTTGTTGATGTTGATACAATTTGTTCTTAGCCTTTTCCCTGTCCTCCTCCAACTTAAGAAAGGTATCAATTCTCTATTGAAGAGGAGAGGAATCATCTTCCTAAATAGATTGGGATAGTTGTAACAAGGGAATGGTAAGGTTAGATGGTAGGATGGCTTCCTTACCATAAACTAGACAATATGGAGAATTTCCAATAGCTGCCTTTGGGGTAACTCGGTCTGCCCAAAGAGCATTGCAAAGCTATGTGTGCCAATGTTTGTGATGAGAGGCTACAGTCTTCTTCAAAATATTTATCAGGTTCTTGTTAGAAGATTCAGCAAGCCCATTACCTTGTGGATAATAATTGGCAGAAGATTTTAGTTTGATACCTTTCTGAAGGGCATACTGTGTGAGATCAATTGAGCAAAAGTACGATGCATTGTCAAAGACAAGATACTCAAGAGCAACAAACCTTGTAACTATCTGGTTGTCGAGGAAGGAAATTACTTGGTTTGTGTTACACTGCCTAAGAGGGACTTCCTCTACCCACCTGGTAAAGTAGTCAGTTGCTTTAAGGATACACCTATGTTGCAGGGAGGAAACAGGATTAATTGGTCCAACAAAATCCAATCCCCATTGCTGAAATGGGAACTGAATTGTTACTGGTTGCAGAGGGAAAGAAGGTTTTTTGAATTTCCTTGTACACTTCTGACATGGTTCACACCTTATAACATGAGCATAGGCATCTTTAAACAAAGTAGGCCAATAATATCCAGCTCCGAGAATCTTGTGTCCTGTGGTTTCACCTAAAAAATGGCCTCCAGCAAGTCTTGCATGAAATTGTAAAAGAATGTCATCAATCTCATTTCTCCCCAAGCATCTATGGAATATTCCATCATAATTTTTTCTAAACAAAACTCCATTAATAAATTGATAACGAGCAGCCTTTAATCTTAAATATCTGCATTTTTTGAAGTCAAGGGTTTCAGGAGCAAACCCATGGCTTAGAAAAAACTTGATATGATCGTACCATTCAGATGTTGGAGTATCTATGGCATTAACAGAACCTGTAAGAACATTTTCCTCCTACTCCCATTCATTCTACTGCTGAAAAAGATGATTTAACTGAGCGGTAAGCAGGCACAAACCTTGTCCTTTTACAATTTTCGTTGGTCTGATTTCCAGGTCATATTCCTACAAATCTATCATCCAATGGTCTCTTTTTTTTCCTAGTTCTTTCTGGACTAGCACATTTATGATGGTTGTGTAAGGCACAATCACCTTCATTCGAGATTTCAATAAGTATGACCTATAATGTTTTACAGAATTATAGAGTTCATAAGCCTGCTTGTCAATTTGGGAGTAGTTAAGTTCTGTTCCCTTAAACATTGAACTCATGAATGAAATTGGAATCTCAACATCATTATCATGCTTCTGTGTCAAGACAGTTGCATAAGAAAAATTAGTAGCGAAAGTATATAGAACAAAATCCTTGCTGAAATCTGGGGACATCAGAGCAGGGGCTTCTGTAATGGCCCTTTGAATTTCAACAAATGCATCCTTCTATTCTTGAGACCAGCTAAAATGTACATCTTTTTTAACTAACTACTATAATAGCTTAACAATTTGTGCAAAATTTGGAACAAACCTACGTACAAAATTGATCTTACCGAGGAATGATTGCATGGCTTTGCGCGAACCAGGAGCTTACCTTCTGTTACTGCAAATATGGACTTCTTGGGGTTCAATGAAATTCTGTACTTCCTGCAGCATTCAAAAACCTGTTTGAGAGCAGATAGATGTTCATGCCGTTTTTTTGAATAGATAGTGATGTCATATAAGTATACTACGACAAAATTATGCATCAAACCTCTGAAAGCTATATCCATAGCTCTTTGGAATGTGGCTCCTGCATTAATCAGCCCAAAAGGCATTTTCCTGTAGGCAAAGGTACCCCAGGGGGTTCTACAAGTTGTTTTCAGTTTGTCATCAGGGCCAACCATGACTTGGTTGTATCCTGCAAAACCATCCAGTAGAGAGAACATCTCTTACCTAGCTACCTTTGTAGAATCTGCTCCATAGTAGGAATAGGGTAGTTATCCTTTTCAGAAGCTCTGTTCAAATTTATGAAATCGACACAAAGTTTGATTTCCCCATTCTTTTTTCGAATAGGTACAAGATTAGCTATCCATTTGAGCTATCAGTAACTTCTCAAGTTCTTTCTTTACAGAGGTTTCCAAACTAGGATGCATCTTCCTTAGTTTTTGTTGGTAAGGTTTCACTTATGGCTTCATCAGTATGTTATGATGCATAATTCTAGTATCAAAGGTCTTTCGTTCATCATAGGTCCATGCAAAAACATCCTTGTATTCTTTACACAATCTGATGAAAGCCCTTCTTTCATCAAAAGATCAGTCAACTCCAAGGTTGATAAATTGGGGATTATGTTCAGTGCCAAGGTTGACTAGCTCATAGTTCAAAGATGAACTCTGTGTTTTGCAGTTGGTCTTGTGTTTAAACTTATCTTGCAAGTCGTAAAATTTCTCTAGTTTGATCACATATTTTGGGATAATGTTGGAAGGATCAGATAGAGATTTTTCATGCTCAGCCTCATCTATTGCCATGTCTTGAAAGGTATCTTGAGCTGAGAGAAAGTATAGGATTTTATGGTCATTGTCAAACACTTTCCAACTTGTTACATTATTAGGGATGGAAGGCATGTACATAAGTTCTATTGAAAAGGTTTTAGGTGACAAGCCTTCTAGTGGAATCATCCTAGATGCAGTATTTTCCAAGAGGTCAGCATCAAAGTTATGTGACCTAGGGATGGACTTGATGTTGAATGCAGAGAAAGAGTTAGTGAGATACCTAACCATTTTTTGATAATTAGTTAAACGTGGAAACAAACAATGTATCTTATTTCTTACATGTTTAACTATGATTTCGGAATCTCCAAAACATTATATCACTTGTGCACCCATATCAATTGTTACACAGAAATTTTCCACCGTATGAGCATCAACATTCTTTGGCCTGTAGGATCCATTTCAATGACTCAGATCCATTTTTATCCTTCAATGATACCAGTTTATCCTATTTTTGTTCCTACCCGCATGTTGCATCACTATAGCATGCGTACCCGCGAGTTGCATCCCTATAGCCCGCGGGTATCAAGTAAAATGGTAAAAACCACTATTTTATTACTTTTTACTCCCAAAAAGCGGTCATTGGGTGACCTTTGGCTATCCATTTGCCCAAGTAACGTCTCGATGTGTCCTTTCACCTACCTTTGAGAGGACTATATATTGAGTACATATGGCTTATGGAAGGGAGGAGGAAGAGAATAATAAAGGAACTCTAGTGGATTTTTGCTCTATCTTGACTCTGCACTCATTGATCCTTGTAGTTGTGATCCAGTTATGTTCACCTTCCAAACTCCTTTCTAGTTTGAGTTTTCCATTCATGGAGGATTGAAGTGGTGGAGGCACAAGTGGATTGATCTGGATCTTGGTTCAGATTGGTTGCCGGCAAGAGGTCGTATCAATTTGTACTACTTTTTGTTCATTAATAGAAATACTCATATTCTCGTCCATTCATGGTTTGAATGTTATTTATTATACATTGGGTTGAATTTGCTTATGATATTATGGACCATTGTTATTGATAATGTTAATGTTATTTATATATCACATGTACTTGTTAGATGTTGGTTGTCAATACTAATTTGCAGATTACAAGTGCTTGGATTTGCATGGATTGAAAGAAGCTCCAATCGGGATCTACATCAAACGTTGGATCGAGGTTGGTTACATTTCTCCATTGTTTTAACATTGTCATTTATAATAGCATTGTTTTTTAGAATTGAGTAGATTTTTGGTAGTCATCTGTCTGTTGTGGTATTCCCAAGCAATCATGGTTTCAGTCCCTTTTGGATCAATAAGGACACAACCTGCACCATCTCCATCTTTAGATCTGGAGCCATCAAAGAATAATGTCCATGCAATAGGATCAATCCTAAAATTTGTATTAACATTCTAAACATTATGTACAATAGTTTTAGAGAATGGTGCAGAAGTAACATTGGTAATCTGTGACTCATTTTGTACATTCTCATCTGGTGAAGAATCAGTTGGCAAGTCCCCAAATAAGGTATCAAATGTGAAATGTTCAATATGTGAACTGAAATAACAAGCAGGTTCACTTGAATCGTTAAGGTCAATGACTGTTTGCTTCAAAATGGTTCCCTACTGATCTTAATCTTGTTTGGTTGTCCATTGTAGGGTATCCACAGGTGAGACCAACCAGTGGAAAAGTAGCCCTTGAGCTTCTCTAACCAATCTCTGCTCAGACACATTCTATAGTCTTCAGGGGTGTCATCTACAACAATATCTATGGTCTGGTGGATCAGCAGATAATGTGAAAAACACGTTTCTTAATCTCCCCACTACTTTTACTTTAGATCTGTCAAGCTGGACAATCTGAGTAGGACCGGGTTCCCAAGTGGCATTTAATTTCCTACAAATAGACAGGGTCATCACATTGGAAGAGGCACCTAAATATATCATGCAATTGTGTACATTTATGTTGAAGATTTCAATGGTAAGCAAGAAAGGAGGTGTCCTCTTGCTTCTAGATTTATGATCATCCAGTTTGGTAAAAGAGTCTAAGTTATTGTTTTTTGATTCCCTTGGTTGTTTGATTATCACGATTTTAGACAAAGAATCCCTCATAGAAGGGATTTTCAGAAGTTCAAACAAAGAAATATTTGCTTTAACTCTTTTCAAATCTTCAGCCAAACTGTACTCCATTTCAGGAATGACTGTATCATTTTGAGGAATAGTTTTACTTTTGTTAGGATGTGCTGTTGAAGGTGAAGGTTCTTGATAAGTTTGTCCTCTTGATCTAGTATTGTAAGGGTGTTGAACATTGAATACTGTCTCAGGTTCTTCTTCTTCTTCATTCATTGGGAGTTCAAAAAAATAACTTACAGTATTAATCTATGGATCTTCCTCTTCATCTCCTTCTTCTGGTAATTGTGGATCTTGGTTTGTTTGATCATCAGAGGGTTCAGAGACATTTTGTGATTCTGTGGCCAAAGCTTTAAAGATAGAATAAATTTCTTCAGATGTTAGTCCTTCATTAGGATTAGGAGGTGGTGGATTTTTAGGTAATCTATGTTGATCCCCAAGAATAAATACAGCATCTTGGTCGAGGTAATGTTTGTTTTGGCCTTCTTGAGCCATTGGTCGTTCTTCTTCTTCTTCAGATGAAGAGCTAGAGGAGTGTTCACTTTCAGACAAGGAGGATGAAGATGAAGGAGGAGAAGGTGGTGGTCCACCGGTTGTAACGTTAGGTTGATCTTGTGGTACTTCTTGAAAGAGTGAATCAAGGTTGTACTCAGGGGATGTCAGATGATCAGGTGTATGTTGATTCTTAGTGCTCTGGTCTATTGTTTGTTGACGTTCTTGGTTACCAGTCTGCAGGATGGTGTTCTGTTGAATTGCTACAAGTCCCTTACTTTGTAGATCAATGATTCTTTGTTGTACTCTAGCAAAACTATCATTAGCGATTTTCAATATTTGTTCAAGTGAAAGGGGCCCTCTAGTAGGCAATATGATAAGGACATCCCTTCTATTTTCCTACTGAACTGTAGGTGTACCAGGAATTGCAGTTGGTTGTTTAGATGTAGATGCATGTGATTGGCTACGAGTGACAACCAATGATGCTCTTGCTGGAGGACGTTTCTAAGTATTCTATTTAGGCATAGTTTACTACTGGCCCTCCTTCTAGCACCATTTTTTGAGGCCTTGGGTGTGTAGGGTGTGTAAAGTGCTGGAATGGGTTCCAAGGCTCACAACATAGGAAGAAAACTCAACCAAAGGATTCATATAATCCTACGCAAGTATTACCCTATCCTCGAGATGTTTGGGATAGTAATCTCCCACGGATACAAAGGCCTCCGCTGGCACTTGGGGTTTTGATCCTAAAAGGATCTCTCTTCCAATGAAGGAAAACAAAGTGTATTGAGTTTAAAACAAATCTACCTAGAAAGGAAAATCTAAGCTAAGTTAGACCTACTCTAAAAGGTGTCTTGTTTGTATTGCATATTGTCATGTCCCCTCCCTTCAATCCGATGCAAGGAAGGGAACATGAACAAACATACCAAGCTTATTGACAATTTCAACTCCATTAATTACTAAGAAATGCGTGGGTAAATGAAAACTTGTGTAAACATATTCATACTTAGCAAGCAGAGCAGGATTAAGCACCATATATGCACACTGTTTCATCATGCATTCAACATATAAACAACAGTCATTAATTAAAACATTGCATAGCATAGAATTAACATAACTCAACCACAAGAATACTTATCTTGAAATGCAAATGTCCAAACAACTGGTTATGTGAGAGCAACGTTCCACCCAACCATAGATCTTTGTCCATCCTATATTCTTTCAGCTGAGAGATAACCCCCGAGCTGGGTTGCGTATCCACTAAGGAGGGACTAAACAGGCTCACTCACAGCCATGGTTTCACTCAACAACACACCCAACACAAGGAAGGTCCCTTTCTCTGTTGCGTAGTCCCTCAGGTGTCCCTTCCCTCCATTTATCTTCATGATGGGCATAGAAAGGTCCAAGCGGCTAAATCCTTGAGATTCCATCCTTCATTGGGTTTATCAAGGAAACCCAACCTCTATTCGATCATTCACACTAGGGTTTCTCACAACTTTGTCACCAAATAACTTAATCCCGTCACTGGATTTCTGGGCTATAAAAACTGGGTTTTCCAATGGATTTCAGGGTATCTAATACTCTCAATTTCGCCCCAAGGTTCATATCTATGGATCCCCCATTGGATTTCAATGTCAAATACCAATTATGAGCGTTTATGGCTATTCAAAGCGTGGGTTGCTTTCAAAGTTGCGATTTCTAGTTTTTCTCACTGTTGGGCATTCGTAATGGATGAAAACTGATGTTGAGATGTTCTACAATGGAATGGGAATGAGGAAGAACCAATTCCCATGAGGTAGAGTGACTTGTGGTACAAGAAAAATAGAGCCAATACCTGCCATACGAATTTCTGGGCTGTCCATGCTCCATTGAAGCCATGGACTAAATTCTTCAACAACTTCCTTACAATAGAATTAAATGTTAGCAAGGAAAGTCAAATGGGTTCTCAAAATGACATTTGGTAGCATATGGTTCAATCCCACAACACCCTCACCACTCCCTAGTGGATACACATGGCCCCCTCTCATTAGTTGCTTCCATAGCCAGTTTTGGTATTTTATTGCATGATGTTTATTTACATCATTATTACAATGTTCCATGACTTAACAGCACATGGGTAACATAATATCTAATACTTTCCTTTTAAATAAAATTCGAGCATCCACTAGCGGGGCCTTGGCCTTGAGCTCCACGCTAGGAAAACATACATCACATGTATACAATATTTACATTAAAAGCTAATATATCCTAAGGGTCAAAATGAGGTATTATAGAGATTAACTTGATGTGAAAATGAATAAGTGTGTTCATCCACTTAACAGAAATGTGAAGAAGATCAATTCCTTATCTGCTTAAATTATAGCCAATCAATTAAAATTAATTGAATGCAATATTAAGTGAGTGAGATTATTCAAGATTAACCTATAACTTATATGTCAATTGAAAAATTAACATAACTTATAATTCACTGTAAATCATTTGCAGAAATCAATAAAATGTTTTAGTTGAAGAAATTCAATTAAAGCATAATACATACAAACATCACATGTAAGGAAAAATCCAGATCATAGATCATTGTATCAAATATTGATTGCAAAAGATTAAACAACTTAGATAGCAATCTGAAGTAAAAATAAATATTTATCAAATAAACTTGATCAATGAACAAAAGATGATGCAAGAGAATAACTTTACTGTATTAATGAAAGTCTATAAGAAATCACACGCTCAACATACGACAGAGCATCTCTAGTCTTCTTCTTTCAATTTCTACCCCAAAATGATCATCCTTAGTATAGGAGAAACCTACCCTTTAAATAGTAAATTACAAAAAATATTACAAAGTATAAATTCCCCTTAAACAAGGATCTACAAAATCAAAATATCCTATCTAGGGAGGAAATCTTCCCACTTGTTCCAAACTTCCATCAACTCATCTATATCTGGATAGTGAGGAGATTCGAGCCCTAACTGGGCATCACACATGAATCCCTCAATCTCATGTTTAGCTATTTTATGCCACGTGCAAATGAACATATAGATTTTCGCCTCCATAGAAACAGGTTGCTTAATCAACCAATCCATGTCTTCAATCTGGATGTGCTCAATCTGTAAGATTTTCTCCTTGACTTGATCACAATGAACCTCAACCTGCTTAATCATCAGCCTTGGAAGATCTTCCTCCTCAATGAGCCATGTTGTTCAGGATTTATACCTTATAGTGAGAAGAAGACACTACCAACTTGGGCGGGGGTGACAGGTAAATACATTCATTATATTGCATTGGTTTCTACAAATGGAAAGAGATCAAGATATAGAAAGATGCACCTTTTATCAACGGCTGGTCCTAGCTTTCACTTGATCTTCCGCTATGATGAACCTGCAACACAAAGGAAACCTTCCTCAATGTATCTTGACTACAATAATTATGAGGAAATTGAAAGCAATTAAACATCAACTACAATCATATACTAAACCAAATGAACATACAATCTAATAGACATTCGATTTGGGACAGAAGGGTATTTCCACCTTTTTATTATCAAAGAAATATGAATCAGTACAAATATACCTGATCGGTCTAGATGCTTCTGTAACTGAGTCCTAGTCTCTTGCTATTCACAATGACTTGGGAATTCCTCCAGCATAACAACACTTAAAACCTTCTTTCTAGGTCCCTCTCTCATCGATCCTCCTTGTATTTATGGGACAAGGTAGGCAACTGGAATCGAGAGGTGGTTGAATTGGGAGGTTGGGAAAGTTGCAGAACCAACTTCAACTAATCCCAATTTGTATTCTTAATATATTTTTTGATTTCATCTTAAGATGTGTGCGAGTTTCATACAACAAGAGTAGCACACAGAGAGCAACTTTCATGCTTTGCAACTTTTTGGAAAGTGTGCGCTGGTTGTCTTTGAGGAAAGCAATGCATCTTTTGAGGTGTGCACTGGTTTGCTAGAGTAAGAATAGCACACATGTGGTGAAATCCGGAGAAACAGTAAATTTCTCAGCTGTAAAGAGTAGTTCCAACTAAAACTCATCTAAGTCAATCTATCTCTTTCAATCCATAGTGTCCTTTTGTGTGATCAATAGAGAAATGTGATCACGGATGGAGAAATGCAGATTTGACCTATAACAAGCACCATTGCAAGGAATGCCAGTATCTCCATGAGATTGTCTAAGGCATACCATCTTCTTTTGCAAAGGGCCTGAGCCTAGTTGTTAGTATCATGTACCATCTCAATGACATTGTCCCAAAATAGCATAGCAATTTTGATCCTTCTGAATTTGAGGCTTCCCAACTCAGGAATATTAGCTAGCTTATCTTCGATATACTTCTACCAATCTATGATATCTTCTACAGCTTTAGAAGCCTATTTAGTTTTCTCCATTTGTTGGGCCAAGGCACCACACATTTTGACAAAGGAAATGAAAGTCTCATGAATTTCATCCAAGGTGAAAAATAACTTAGCCAGAAGGTGATGATGTTCCAGGTTAACTTGATTGGCAAGGTCCTTGAACTCTTTCTATGAGAACATAGAAAATGCAGAGGAGGATGCACTTGCAGTTGCATCCTCGAGTTGCTTTTTAAGTACAGCAAGCCTTTTCTCCTTGACCTCATTTTTTGTTTCTGCATCATCTAGTATAGCTTGGAGAGAAGAATTCTGCAACTGCAGATCTTCCAACTTATCTTCAAATAGCTTTCTCAAGTCTTGAATATAAACCTCATGCTCTTATTTGGTTTTTGTCAATTGCTCCTGAAGGTTCTTCAATTCTTCTTTTTCTGAGTCAGTTTCCCTGTTTAGGGTCCTGAATGAATCCAAATTGGCTCCTACAAATGCACCTAAGGCTTGAGCTACATCCACTACTTCTGCCTAGATATCATCAGATTGGTAGGCCCAAATTATTTGATCAGGAATGGGTGCCTCCAATCCTCCATGATCTATGCTTCTCTTTTTCCTTCTCTTCACAACTTCCTTAGTTTCCTGACTGTAAAATTAGTCCCCTAGAGGAACAATAACATCATCTTTGTAGTTGGGGTTTTCACCCCTGCTTGTGCAAAAGGGAACCTACTAAGGGAAAGGACCCTTAGTAGTAGGTTAAAGGGAAGTGATCAAGACTAAACTAATCATAAAAAAAAAACAAATAATCTAATCTAACATTTGCATGAGTTTAAAAACAACTTAAAGCAATAAACAATAGATTTTCAAAGCAATGTGACAAATAATCTTTAACTTTTTGTATTATGGGAAAGCAAGGGCTTGCAAAAAAGTTACCTCGAAGACGTGGATGGTGAAGCTCTGACAGTGTGTTCCGGAGCTCCTCTGGTTCCGTACTCTCCTCCTCAATGCTTTTGGTGGTGGCTAAGATTTCTATCTTCTCAAGGGAGGCTAAAGTTCAAAGATGGATGGCTAAGGCTTGACAAAATTTTAGCAACATAAGGGTAGAGTAGTTGAGGGATCTTTGAAATGAGGGGCCTCCACCCCTTTTATAGACTTAGGTTAGGTTTTTAGGGATTTTTTAGGGTTTTTTCCCTATTTTATCTTTTCTTTTCTTTTTTCATTCGAGTTTTATTCCCAATTATTTTGATTTTGACCCTCTTTTGGGGTTTTGGTATGTTTTTGAGAGAATTTTGAATATTTTGATACCCATTTGGGTTTTCTGAGGTTTTGGAGGCTAGGTTTGTAGGCAATTTGGTCAACATAGGTGTATGTCCAAAGGGATGAGCTGGTGAGTACTTTTTTGGTGTTAACAGATTGCCCCCTGATGTGTGAGGGCAGAAGCTCATCGTATGGCCAATAGACATCATAAGTATTGTGATTTTTCCTAGGTAACAAGCATTGGGATGGAGGAGAGCACGAACTGGTTGGAGACTGGAACATGAGGTTTGTATGGACTGCCAAGAACTAAAAATACATGTCTCACTAAGGAGTATCTCAACATATGGACGAGGCGGGCATACCCATGCTCATTGTCAAGACATATAAATAACAATGAGGCCCAAAAAGGGGGACCCGAGCAATACATATAAACCTATTGTGTACATCGTGATGTTCCAGAGGGGACCTAATGCTGGGACATACTCAGGGTTATACTGAGACTGATCTGAAGAACTGATATAATAGAAAAGAGCGACAACCATTCTAAATGAGGTATCATAAGGGTTGATGAATTGTTGAATCTGAAAGTGTCCAACAACTGTAGGGACTCAATAACTGTGAGTCAATATTTGAAGAATATATGGAACTGTATACTCAAGGCAGTATAAAACTAGGGTACTTCCGAATATTGTCGCCAAGCGCAACCCGTATATCGATAGGAAAATGTAACTGGTTGTTCCGAAAGTAGACTCACCAATGTGTTTGGGTCTGGTGACATTCGAGGTTTTCCATAAATAACTGAAAGGACCGATATCTTGTACCAATTTCAACGATGCGACCTAAGTGTTGACGTCGAGCATGTGAGAAACAATCATTTGGAGAGGCACTAATGACTACTTTTGAAATAATCCGTAGGCACTCACCAGTGATGGTGACGAGTCCAAGACACAGGGACCTCTGGGTCTATCCTCTGGAATAGAATGGTTGGCGTCGACAGAGGGAGATCGGAAACTACCAAGGCAATGATGTTTCCTTGATAGGAGTGCGAGGTGTACAACCCAAGTGTGATAGTACCGATGGTGGGACTGACATGTTGTTGGAATGGGGAATGACTAGGGTCACACAGTGGGGGGGACTCAAACTTCCTTTGTTCAGAGTATGATGGCATGGATGACCTAGAAGCATATGAAATTGATTTTGGCATGGGGATTATAACTTTAAGGGATCAGGGTATGTACTGAAATGGGAGAGGCGAAGTGGGGAAAACTGATGTATGGTGTCGGGAAACTATCAACATGGCATATTGCAGAATACTCTGAACAAAGGCGACCAAATTGGGGAAGCTGCCATAATGGTGTGATTATACATTCTTTGTTGTGGCACCGAGAGGCACCGTTGGGGCCTTCTTCATGTTTTATGGAGCTTAAAGAAGGAATAGAAGTGTGCTCAGTAGTGGTACTGTCTTGTGGATTTGTACGAGCCTAAGACAGTTCACGCTCATGGTTGCTTTCATTTTTAGAGAGTCTGAAAGCAATAAGTGGACTCCAAGGGGGTTCTTTTTCATGTGTTAGTCACCAAGTCCCAAAAAATCATAAAATGATGCAATGAAGAGCTCTTCTATCCAATGTAACTAGAGTATTCTTTTTTTGTAATTAGTCTACAAGGTCCGAAAAAACGGTAAACTTATACCAGGTAGACACCCTTTCAAATACGTTTAACGAGCATGAAAGGAAGAAAGATTGCTCGGTGATATTTTCATTATCATAGGAGTCAAAAAAGAGCTTAACAGAAACTCCCTAAGTGACTTTTTCGCAAAGGAATTGATCGGCCCGAAAAAGGGGTAAAATTATACCGAACAAAAGTAATGGTGAGGAAAGGAGGAAGTGTTCAATCAAGGGATGAGTATGGGGATCAAGCACAGTGATAGGGGGGGAAACACTGATGGGGCCTCCTTATGGGTTGATGAATCATAGCAAAACAATGCCATAATTGCAGTATGGATGGAGCGGAGGGCTCAAGGATAGGTTTTGATGCATGGATTCTGTAAACTCCGACAGCTACCAATGTGGCATGCAAATCGAAGCGGCAAGGTGTGAGGACACAATGTCAAAAAGGGTTTCTAGTTAGAGTGAGAAATGATCTCAAGCATCATCATGAGCCCGAAAAACTGAATCCGGTGATATAAAATGCGTCAAAAATAGACAATGGATGATGTGGCACGTAAACCGAAATGACACGGGGTATATGAAAAAATGCTCGACAAAGGGATTGGTGAAAGCGAGAAATGGTCTCCATCATTGTCACGAGCACAAAAAATTAAATTCGACGATATAAAGAATGTCAAAAACGGACAACAGTCGATGTGGCACGCAAATCGAGGCGACGGGGGGTTGTTAGGAACCCATGCCAACCCTTCTATTTACTTTGTTAGTATATTGTTGTTGGACGCATATGATTTGTATGTCGTCCTAGCGCAGTATTTGTTGATCCATAGTTTGTATTATTGTTGTTGGACGCATATGCTTTGTAAGTCATCCCGTAGTAATTGTTGATCCATATTTTGTATTGGCCCATGGTTTGTATTGACACATGGTATTGACGCACGGTATTGGCACCTCGACTTAGTATATAAGTTTGTGTTGATACCAATGAAGGCCTCGTGAAGTTATTTGTATTGAGCTTTCTCAAAGGAGGTTTCCCCCTCGAAGTGGCCTGCGATCAATATAAAAGTGATTCTTGAGTTCTGTTATTTCTTTTCTCTTGTGTTTTTTCATTAATTAAATATTGCAGGTTCTTCACATATGGTATCAGAGCACTTTCTTGGGCTCGCTGGGTAAAATTTCTGCCAAATTTTTTTTTCGTATCTGTTGCTGTTAACACCTAAAAAGTGCTCACTAGCTCATTCCCTTATTCACATGACCCATTTGTCCACTTTTCCACCATATGAGCCTCTAAAACCAACAAAAGGTCACCAAAAGACCTTAGTACACCCCTTTTTCCATTAAAAAAAAAGATTATTTTTCCTGAAAAGCATAAAAAAAACCCTCAAAAAGGATCCAAATTCCCAAAAATATTAAAAAGGGAATTAAAATATTATTTTTATTTAAAAAAGGAAAAAGGAGGGAAAAGTACCTAAACCATGTTGGTCAATACCATTTGGTTTCCACAAAACCACAAATGGTATTCCCCACCACCAAAACCTATAAAAAGGTGGTAGGGGCTCCTCATTTCAGATCCATCCATATTCCTATCCTCATGCTGCCAAAATCTCCCTTGAGTATTTGGCCATTGTAGCAAGCCTTGGAGAAAGGACCCATTGGAGATTGGAGCTGCTCACCATTGGAGCCATTCAAACAACCCTTCTTCATTTGGAGGTATTGTTCTTGCAAGCATTTGCTTGCCCCATTGTCAATACAAAAATTATTTTTTATCTTTCTTGTTCTTGTTTTTAAAATATTTTCATTATTTGCTTATATTCTTGCATAGATCCATGATTAGTTTAGTTTAGTTTAGTTTCTTGTTTAATTCTATTGAAACTGCTGCTACTAGTTAGCAGGTGCCCATAGCACTAAACCTGGTTGCAAAACCGGGCCAACAGTTTTTGGCGACTCCGCTGGGTTTGAACAATAGATCTCTAGTTTTGCTTTTAATCTTAGTTTTTTATTAGTTTTTAACCTTTTGATCCATAGATTTGCCATCTTAGACAGTAGATCCATTGCTGCTCTAAGATTTGGCCCCATTAACTGCCCGAAATTCTTAATTTTCGGGTTCATTTTTCGGCTTCCGCGCACGGCTTTCGCCTCGCGGTTTTTAGCCAGACAGTCGCGCGGCCCATCACGACTTTTTGTCCTTTTTCCATGCGGTTCACCGCGAATTTTTGGATTTTTTCCGCGCGGTTCACCACGGCTTCGCGGCCTGTTTCCGCGCTGCACATCGCGGCTTTGCGGTCATTTACCGCGCTGCACATCGCGACTGCGCGCCCCTTTTCCGCGTGGTTCCCCGCATCTTCGCGGACATTTTCCACGCTGCACATCGCGACAGTGCGCCTAAATCCCGCGCGGTCCATCGCGACTGTGCGACAGAAACCCGCACGGTCCATCGCGGCTTTTCTGTCAAAAGCCGCGCTGCTAATTTTTTCATTCGGCCATTCCGATTCAAAAAATTAATTTCTTACTGTACTTTTTTCCCATATAGCACATTTTTACAGTATTAAATTCTGCATATTTTACAGCTATAGAAAAAATTTCACTATTTAAATGCACATCTAGAAGTCTTTCTAAAAAAAATTTCAAGAAAGTGAAAGAAAGACTTATTTTGCAGTTTATCTACATTAAAATCTTTTCCTGTTTACTTCTTTAAAAAATCTTGCCCTTAGCAATTTCCTTGAAAAGAAAACCATTTATTTCTTTTAAAGAAGTCTATTATTTGCTTTCATGATTCAAAAGATCCTTTGTTTTTTGAGTTGATTGTGAAAAGCATTTAATTTCCATTTATTGAAAAAAGTCAAAAATTTGCTTTGTTATTTTCGAAAGATCCTTTATTTTTTGGAAATTTTCAGTAAAGCATTTACTTCTTTCAAGTTCAGTTTACAATACCACATGTGCACCCACTCGATCACTTAAATTGAACTGAGCCTTAAAACTTACCCTAATTTCAACACACTTTTAACCCCACTTGGGGAACACTAAAAGAACTTTGTAGCTAGGTAGTATTGGGGGGATAGGTGTTCCAATAACACCCCTCAGTTATTACATCTGAGACATAGTTGTTGTCCTTTAGGGAGCTAAAACCTCTTAGTATTTATTGGCACGGTCACAACCGGTTTGTGGGAAGGCCTCTCCCCTAGGAGGGTTGAAGTCACGAGGATGGTTCCGGAAGTCTGAGTGGAATACCGAAATCCATTCAGTAACCGAAGGGATACCATTCGCAGTTCTCGGGATATCCCTGTATTGGGATATTGCGATCAAAGGACCAAACGGCAGATTTACCTTTTCTCGACGCGTCATGAACGGAGTATCCTAGTAGCCTTTCTTTAGGATTGATTACCTGGTGTCCCTCCCGGTAGGGGGATATCTAGCCGTTGTCTCAACACTCATATTGTCTGACTTGGATTTCATCACCTTGCAGAGGATATCGTTTGTTTGAGTCATAATACTTTTAGTTAGGTGTTTGCATGATTCAACCCACCCTTGGTCTAGTTACACCTTATTTTTCTAGAATCCGTTTGCATGTTGGTACTCTGACCATTTGTTGCATTCCTTCGCTTATTGTAGCACAGCTGCTAGAATAAGTGCCTTTCTTGAGGTTGATTTTTTGGCCTGAGAGCCTTCTTTTTCACTCCCCTTCTTGCACCCTTGGTTGCATTAGGGTTTTGAGATTTTTTTATATATATCACCACCTGATACTTAAACAGATTTTTTACACAAAAACATATTTTCTCACCATTGAGAATTTTAGACGCTCTCGTCGTCTACAGGGCGAACTCCCAGAGTTCAGTCTACTTGGCTCGCCACATCACCGACGCTGAGCCTTATCCCTTGACTCGACACATCGTCGGTCAACTAGACAGTCATCCGATTCTGACATGCCTCGCTTCACTTCTGATTCTAAGGCATAATCCAAAAATCCCACTGCGTTATTCCCAACCAACATTATGTCTCGAACACAATTTGATCCACTCTTTACCAGCACCATAGGGGAGACGTCTACAGACCCTTCTACTATAGTGTCGTCCATGGAAACAACCACCCCCCTGGGTATGCCCAATATGGGCAACACTCCACATTTAGGAATGCCCAACACAGGGCCACCACTTGTTATGGGCATGCCCAACATAAGGGTCACACCCCATCTGGTTTCCACAAACCCTATCCCAAGAATCACCACTACTATTCCTAACCCTGGTGTACCCCATGTTGCACTAGGAAGCGCTGACCCTTACCAGACCACACCTATTGGAGGACATATACCTTCAATACCTAGCATACCTTTAGGTGCTGCTGGACCCCATACCACCATGACTAGGCATGTTCCAGTCCCAGTCGCTACATCTGCTAGCTTACCATATATGGCAAGTCTGAACCTGCCAGACTTATCTAGGCTCACCAATGACCCTATCCGACATGGTCCTGCGTGGCCTCACATGCCCACCAAACTCCCCTCCGACATCCCTAAGTTTGAGGGTAAGGCAGGTGAGGACCCCCAGAACCATATCATGTCCTTCCATCTATGGTGTTCCTCCAACTCCATAGTGGACGACTCTGTCCGCCTCTGTCTGTTACAGCGCACTTTCACTGGCTCTGCAACCAAGTGGTATATCGAGCAGCCCCATGGGATGCATGCCACCTTTACCTCCCTTGCCTCCACCTTCCTGCAGTTCTTTCAGTTACCTGTCCGCTATGATGCGGGCATCGAGATCCTACTGTCTTGCAGACAGAACACGGCCACCCACATCACTGACCACATTCATGACTGGCGTCGACGTCGAAGCCTCTACAAAATCAAATTAGACGACCGTATCTTCTTAGATTGGTTTCTAAAATCCCTCCTCCCTCTCATTGCGAAGGATGTGGCATATGAAAGACCCCAGTCTGAAGAAGAGGCCATCCTCAAAGCCCCACAGTTTGATCTCATTTACGCCCAGTCGGGTTATCTATACACAATCATACCAGATGCCCCACGATGCGACTCTTCACGCAGTGACGCGCTGGGGGCATCTCATGCCGCCGATGGCATTATTGGCCAAATCACACCTCAAGCTAAACCTTTCAGCATGGTGAGTACCATGCCTGCCCCAGACCTCTCTAGGGATACATCCAGTTCCGGAGCGACAACTTCTTACACTCCAACAAACCAGACACATCATATTCATGGACCCTCTTGTCCACAACATTGCTATGGACAAGCGCCATCAGCATATGTACCTCCTACATACTATAACCAACCTGCTACACAGAACCCCATTCAGTTCTCGCCACAACAAATGCAGTACCCACAGCAAGATGCACCAGCTAATCCAACACATCCAATAGCTCAGGGGTACCAACAACCCCAACAGGCAACTGGACCACCGCCAGCTCCACCTGCATATTACCCACCGCAACCTGATCCCGCACCTGCGGCTCCCCACAATCCCCCCAATGCTCAAGGGCATGTGTATGCACAACAACATTAGCCCCAATACCAAAATAACCAATGAAACCAGGGTGGGCAACCAAACCGTGGAAGAGGACGTAACCGTGGAAACAACAAAAACCATAACCAAGCTCCACAACCTCCCCATCCTCTGCAAAATAATAACGCGGCGCCTGCTCATCAGAATCCTGATCGACCACCTAAGCAAGCCAAAAATCCTAATTTACGAACAAACCATCCTTGTTCTATTTGCGGGGTCTATGGCCACTATACCCACACTTGCCCACATCTGGAGCGGGATCGGCAGCTATGGACAGATGACGCCCATCGTCAAGGGCAGGCTGCTCCTCAGCCGCCACCCAACCCTCCACCACCTCAACAACAACCTTTGGTGCTACAAAACCCTTTTCCAACAGAAGGAGTGGTGAACACTCAGCCGTTAGCTCCCCCACAGGGCAACGTGCCACCACAACAAATCACTTACGCTGCTCCTGATCAACCCATGTTTGATTCAGGCACTCACCACTTATTGATGATGTCCACTGCCGATGTCAACATTCAGACACGTCGGAACCAGTATGGCCCTACCTCCGAAGCCCCCCCTGTTGATAAGGATACTAATGCTCATCCCACTGATCAGACGCTACGTATACCACCGCTTCCACTCGATGGCGCCTCTAAAGCACCTCGTTTCCCACTCCGCCATATCAACAACAACCCCAATGCACGGGCTGCGTCAAATTACAACATCGTAGATGACCTAGCTCAATCTCCCGCAGCCATGTCTGCGTTAGAAGTCTTGAAAAACTGTCCCACGCAGCGCAAGACTTTACTTTCCGCCATTGGGGCGATTGACCCAAATGATTCAAAATTGATGACCTTTGATTTGGACCAGTCCGAACCACGTCTGCCTTCCACTATAGCAGTTCAAGTTTCTGTTTCTATTCAGAATCTTGTCATCCATCGGTGTATCATCGACGAGGGTGCCTCTACATGCGTCATGTCCACATTCGTTTGGCAGAAGTTGGGATCCCCTACTCTCTAGCAATCCACCACTGCATTGCGGGCCTACGACGGCCAGTCAGCTCAACCTCAAGGTCTACTACCCAAGGTCCCCATCCAATTAGGTGGGAAAACTGTGCTCATCGACATAGAGGTCATTAATGCCCAGCTCAATTATAACCTTTTACTTGGCCGCAGTTACATGTACGCCATGAAAGCGGTCGCCTCATCCGTTTTTCGCACCATGATGTTCCCCCATGAGGGACGCGTGGTCAAAATTGACCAACTCACTTACTATGATCCCAATGCCCTTGCAGCACCCGAAAATGTTCTCCCCATGATTGAACAACCCGCTTCTAGTGCAACTACCTCCTTTGTTTCTTCTATGGGACCCGGACTTTACTCAGATACACCAATGACCTCTAGATTCCAGGCCATTCCACCACCGTCACCAGAGACCCATGTGGCAAACCTCTGTACCCTTTCACAGAATACACAAACACCTGGTAGTCAACCACCATTGGTCCCTAGTCACATCGGTGTTACACCCATCGACACCATCCCCTTTCTATTTCCTCCTTCGGGTGTAGTAAGCGCCCCAGTTATGGCTACCCTTAGTCTACCCGGGTTAACATTGGGATTACCCGTGCGGTATATTTCGCCTCCCATTCCACCACCGACACCAAATGTCATCCTCCAACCGGTACAACCTATTGTTACCACTACTCAACCTCCTCCTGGTGTCACAATCCCTTCGTCGTCGACGAAACCATCTCCTGGTCTCATGATCCCTTCGTCGTCAACGAATCCTCCTCCTCTTGTCAAGCCCACTGGGGGCAGAGGTCCACAACCATACACTGCTATACCACCCCCTAAGGCAGTCAAACCCCCACCAGTATTTCGAGCTCCTCCTAAATGCTCTTTGTGCGATGAGATAGGCCATCCGACTCATCAATGCCCACAGTTACCAGCACTCCAAGAGCATATGAATATGTTGGACGATGACACCGGCATCCCAGTCATTAGACTTGAGCCACCTCCTCAGCCTCGCGACAGATCACTGCGCACCAACCATCCTTGTGCCATATGCAGTGTTTACGGCCACTACTCTCACCATTGTCCTGATCTCCCTGACTATAGAGCAGCATTGTATGAGTTAAACAACGTTGATTTGGAGATATCTCCTCCCCTCATCGAGGAGATCTACCCCTCTCCATCATCCTCGTCGGAAGAAGTCAATACATATATATGATTTCAACAACTTTCAAACCAGAACCCCTTGATTTATGGTCTGACTACTTCAATACTGATGAGCAAATTTTGGAGACACTCACTGCACCCGACTACCCTTGGGATGATATGCATCATCGCTCGTATTTCCTCCCGGAAACATCTACATCCACCGTATCCAACCAGCTATCAGTTGAATCGAAAGATTTCATACCCACCAAGGTCGATTGGTTAAAGGACCCCATCCCAACACCGGATGCCTTTGAAGAAGGAAACATGTCCAACATTTCCCCCACTATACAGATAGATATTTTCACAACACCTGGGAAACCCGAGTGTAATACCCCAATTTTGACCCTTAGGAAATATTGGATCTAATGTAAATATTGTAAACACATGATGTATGTTTCCCTAGCGTGGAGCTCAAGGCCAAGGCCCCGCTAGTTTATGCTCGAATTTTATTTAAATTAGACACGCTTGATATTTTGTTACCCACGTGCTATTAAGCCATGGGATATTGTAAATTGATGTAAATATTTAACATTGAAATAAAATACCAAAAACTGGCTATGGAGGCAACGAATGAGAAGGGGCCACGTGTATCCACTAGGGAGTGGTGAGGGGGCTATGGGACTAAACCCTAGGCTGCCATTTGTCATTATGAGAACCCATTGACTTCCCTAGGTGACATTAATGCCTGTTGTAAGAAGGTGGTTGAGATTTCAGCCCATGGTTTCAATGGAGCATGGGCAGCCCTGAAATTCGTATGGGTGGGCATGGACTCTGATTGCTTGGGCAAGAAGTCACTCAACCTCATGGGAGGTTGCTTCATTCTCACCCCATTCCATTGTGAAACTACCTAACATCATTCCCATCCAAAAACGAGAGCCAACAGTGAGGAAAACCAGAAAATCGCGACCTTGAGAGAACCCCAATTTTGAAAGACCAAAAACGTCCAGATTTGGCATTGGACAGGGAAATCCAATGGGGAATCCATTAGCATAAACCTTGGGGCGAATTTGGGAGCATTAGCTACCCCGAAATCAATGGGAAAACCCAGTTTTTGCAGCTCAGAAAACAAGTGACGGATTTGAGTATTTGGTGAGCAGAACAGATAGAAATCAAGTTGGGATTGACTATGCAGAGGTTGGGTGTGCTTGATAAACCCAGTGAAGGCTAGGATCTCAAGGATCAACAGCTGGATCTTTCTATGCCCATCCTGAAGAGCACTGGAGGGAAGAGTTGCCTGAGGGACTGTGTAGCAGAGAAAGGGATCTTCCTTGTGTTGGATGTGGTAGGTAATGTGGGTGCCTGACTGTTGAGCTCACTTGAGATGCCTATAGCTCTGTGGTTGAGCTCACTGGCTTAGCATTACCCTCCTCTATCTGCTTGGATGCTTGACTGAAACCATGCCTATGAGTGAACCCAGCTAGTCCTCCTTAGTGGATACACAGCCCAGCTCGGGGGTGACCTCTCAGCTGAAAGAACACAAGCTGGACAGAGGTCTACGGTCGGGAGGAACGTTGCCCTTCCATAGCCAGTCGTTTGGACCATTACAGTTCAAGATAAGTGTTCTGTGAATTAATTTATATACAGACTGTGTTTGCAATGCATTCAATCTGAAGGATTAATTATTCCTGTTAATGAAATGAAATGCATCATGTTTTATGCAGTGTGATAAATTGACCATGCTTAATGAAATTTAGTGATTGTTACATGTATGAATGATATGGGTATGCTGAATGTATGAAGAAATAGTGTGCATACGTAATGATTAATTTCCACTGTGTTTAAATTGAGATGAATCTGCATTTGGAAGTTTTAAAATGTTAGGAATTTATGGGTAAAGATTATTGGGGCTAAGTTTGCCATAAGCCCGTGTGATGTTAACGTTTCCTTCCTTGCACTTGATGATGGAAGGGGGCGTTACACCGAGCTCATCTCGCTGGGCAGATCTTGCACTCAAGCAGAAACTCAGGCGTACAAAAAGCTCTTTCAAGAGTTCCGTGATGTCTTTGCCTGGTCCTATACCGAGATGCCTGGTCTTGACCCCGCCATCATAGAACACCACATTGATACATGGCCGGAGGTACCCCCTGTTCGTCAGAAACAACGACCCATTCATCCTGCCAAGCTCCCCGCTGTTAAAGCTGAGGTTGAGAAACTTCGCAAAGCAGGATTCATTTATCCTATTCCGTACACCAGCTGGGTGTCGAACCCCATTCTCGTCAACAAAAAGAAAGGCACCCTTAGAGTATGCACTGATTTCCGTGACTTAAACCACGCTTGTCCAAAAGACAATTTCCCCACGCCATTCATTGACCAACTCATTGATGAGTGTGCGGGCCATGAGGTCCTATCTTTCATGGACGGGTTTTCCGGATACAACCAGATTCACATCCGTAAAGAGGATCAGTACAAGACTGCCTTCACCACCCCATGGGGCACTTTTTCCTATCGCGTCATGCCATTCGGCCTTAAAAATGCTGGTTCCACTTTCCAGCGAGCCATGAACTATTGCTTTCACGACTTGGTTCATATCCTGCGAGTCTACCTTGATGACCTCACAGCTCGTTCCCGAAAACGATCAGACCACCTTAACGACCTCCGGCAAGTTTTCCTGCGTTGTCGCAAATATAAAATCCGCTTGAACCCACACAAGTGTGTCTTTTGCGTCCCAGTAGGCCGGTTGTTGGGTTTCATTGTTTCCCAAGACGGAATCACTGTCGATCCCTTGAAAGTCAAAGCCATCTTAGAACTTCCACCTCCTCGCACGCTTCGGCAGCTCCAGAGTCTACAAGGGCGATCCAATTTCCTTAGGCGCTTCGTTCCTGATTACGCCACCAAAGTCCACGGGCTCTTATGCTTACTTCGTACCCACATACCCTTTGTTTGGGATGAGCGAGCAGACACGACATTTGAAGCCCTCAAGAAAGCTCTCACACAAACCCCCTTGATATCCCCACCGGATTTCTCTCAAGACTTCACCCTTTATGTCTCGGCATCTGAACATGCCGTGTCCGGAGTCTTGGTCCAAGAAGATGCCTCTCACCAAGAGCATGTGATTTATTACGTCAGCCAGACCTTGTCTAGCCCACCTTTGCGTTACCCATACGAGGAAAGATTATCCCTAGCTGTAGTCTTTTCCGTGAAAAAATTGTGACACTACATTCTACTGAGTCATACCACAGTTGTGGCCGACTCCAACCCTATGGTCTATCTCCTAACCCGGTGGCTCCTACAAGGTCGTGTTGCTAAATGGGTCATTATCCTCTAGGAATATGACCTCACTTTCAGAACTCCCAAGAGCACTAAAGCCCTCGCACTTGCTCACCTCATCACTGACCTCCCATCCTCTTCGACATCACCCGTTATCCAAACGGACCTGATTGACGAGCAAATCTTCATCATTTCGTCTGACGACCCTTGGTACGGAGACATTTTGACTTACCTTCGCACGCAAAAATTTTGACCACACATCGATCGTGATGGACGCTGTCGCATACGACACCACGCCCCTCGATACCTCTTGTTAGGGGACGTACTTTACCGACGCGGCGTTGATACCATCCTACACCGATGCCTATCCCATAGTGAGGCAGAACAAGTCCTCAATGATTGTCACAGCGGTGCTTGCGGAGGCCATTTCTCCGGCATGGCCACCGCCCAGAAGATCATTTGGGCAGGTTATTTTTGGCCATCATTGTTTACTGATTGCATCACCGCAGTCAAGCACTGCCAGAACTGCCAACTTTTTGCCCCCAAAGCAAGAACCCCTCCCGCCCCCCTTCATCCAGTCATCACTGTCGGACCATTCTGCAAATGGGCCATTGACTTCCTCGATTGCAACCCAACGTCAGTCGGCGGGCATAAGCACATCATTGTGGCCGTAGATTATTTCACCAAGTGGGCGGAAGCCATGCCGACTTATAATTGCAAAGCTGACACTGCAGCACAATTTTTCTTCAACCATGTTATCGCTCGTTTCGGAGTGCCGAAGCAACTAGTCTCTGACCATGGCTCTCACTTCGAAGATGCCGTCTGGAAAGAATTATCAACCATGTTGAAATTTGAACACCATTTCTCTTCCGCCTACTATCCATAAGGAAACGGCCAAGTCGAAGCGATCAATAAAATTTTGAAGACCATTCTCCAACGTACTGTAGACAAGCACAAATCCATTTGGCACCACATGCTTTTCCCGGCACTATGGGCCTACCGCACCTCAACCAAAACCGCCACTGGTTTTACCCCTTTCCATTTAGTTCACGGTGTCGAATCCGTCCTCCCTATTGAGTGCCAGATCCCATCCTTACATATCGCCGTTGAACTCCTACTGGACACTTCCCCGATCGAGCAACGTTTACTACTCCTAGAGCAGGCCGATGAAGATTGGCGCACAGCCATTCAAAACATGGAAGCAGCTAAACAACGATCAAAACTAAGTTACGACAAACACGTCCACCCAAGAACCTTTTATGAGGGAGATCTTGTCCTCACTTACAATCAAGCTCATGATAAAACCAGAAAGGGAAAGTTCGTGTCTATGTGGCAAGGCCCCTACATCATACACACCTGCCTCGGGCAGGGGGCATACATTTTGACCGATTCAGAAGGCAATCCCCTACGCAACCCACGCAACGGGTTGTACCTTAAACGATTTTACCCATAGAAAATATGATGGACACCACCGTCCATTTTAGTATAGGCATACTTTCTTTGTTCACAAAAAATTCAAAAAACCTAAATATTTGTTTTTCTCTGCATGACCACAGATGGATCCTCTTCCACTCTGCTATGTCGGTTTCGCTGATGGTGCAAGCCGTTGGTCTCCCAATCTCAACTCTGCAGCTTGGGTAATATACTCCCCTTCATATGAGTTAATTCACATTGACGGAGTATGTTTAGGTGCCGCCACCAATAACCAAGCTGAATACGATGCCGTGACCGGTCTCCTGGCCGCAACTCTCCAAATGAGCATCCGTCACCTCAACGTTTTCTTGGACTCATAGCTCCTAGTTTCCTAGCTCAACAATGATTACCAGGTACGTGATCCCTGTCTTTTCAGAAAATTCCTGTGCACTAAACAAATGGTTAGACAGTTTGAATCCATTTCATTCACACATGTCCCAAGACACCTCAATAGCGTAGCAGACCATATGGCCAACAATGTCCTCGACTGTCACACCAATCACATCTTGTCATAACCAAAATGTGCATCCATGTGCATAACATGTGCCTCCACGGGCATATCCATAAACAAAATGCATCCACGTGCATAACATGTGCCTCCACGGGCATATACCAAAACAAAATAATGCATCCACGTGCATAACATGTGCCTCCACGGGCATTAACAAATAACAAAATACTGCATCCACGTGCATAACATGTGCCTCCACTGGCATATACAAAAGACAAATGTGCATCCACGTGCATACACGACCATATATCCAAATATATATACACATATATATATAAGCCATGATAGTCAATATGTCATATGTGCCCTCAACACCTGATATACAAAAAATACATCAATCGTACAAAAAATACTTCCCCATATGCTCATCAGCATTTGGGGGTAGATACAATATCATCTACTCATCAGGATCCCTAGGCTCCTCTGGCTCCTCCTCCGCTGGCCCCACCGGGTCATGGCGATCCTGAACTCTGCGCTCCTCTGGTGCCTCCTCCGCTGGCCCCGCCGGGTCATGGCGAGCCCGAACTCTGCGCTCCTCTGGCGCCTCCTCCGCTGGCCCCGCTGGGTCACCCCGTAGACGGATCCTCATATGAGCCGGCTCTGCAGGCACATCCCGAGCACCACCCCTGTTCCCTACCACAAACATTGTTGTCCTCAACAAGAGCGACCGCCACTCAGGCGGCGCACCGAAGCAACCCTCCAAAATATCCCGATCCAGGTCTCTCCAACCATCCTCGGGGAGTCCAACTAGGATCCGGTCGAAGGTCTGTCTAACACCCTCTATGGCGTCATCTCGAGGGCCAACCCCTCTCCCACGAGCTGCAAATCCTCCACCACGTGGAGGTGGTACCGCTGAAGGTGGATGGGCGACCACCATCGTTCGCCCCTGACGAGCCACGTAGTCGGCCGGTGGCACTGGACCCACATCTGCACAATGCAAATAAACCATCCTATGCAACTATAATCATAGACTGATAAATCAAACAACACGTGATATAATATAAAATAAAACACAAAACATACCGTCTAAACTCCAGGCCTGTCCTGGGGAACGAGGCATCTCGGGGTCGCCTCGATAGTCCATGCCGGCATAAGGGTAGTCCTCAATCAGCAGGGGCATCTGCTCCCACTGCTCATAAAAATCCATAGTGAAGAAACCACGCACACCACCGTTGCCACGAGGCATCATCTGCCCCCACCTCATCATGCGAGGCTCACTCACCAGACCAGCACGAATGGGTAGCCGTGGCCGCAAGGTCAGCAAGCGCTCAAAGAAAAAACAGCATAGGAAGGAGGCATAACAGAACTCACCTCCCTCTCGAATGGCCTTATCCAGATCCCTCTGGACACTAGCCAGAAACATCTGCCCCCAAGCATAATAAGTCCCCCGGAGAACAGAGTCCACCATCATCGTTTGTCCCCCAGACATACGATGTGGCGCAGCAGCACCCAATATCCTCAGAACACATGCCCCAACAGCCCGCATATCCCACTCACGTAGGGATCGCAGACTGATAGAGCTGTTCTGCAAAACAGTATCATCAACACAGAAGGTCTGTAACAAGTCCTCCATATCCACACCCGGCGGGATCCTCGGTAGGAGATCACCCACCTCACCCAAACGAGGCAACCCAGTCAAAAAATAGACATCCGTGAGAGTGATCTCCAACCTCTCACCCACAATAATAAATGCACCCTCCGCCGGCACCCACCAACTCACTAGCTTGTTCAGGAGCCATCTCACTGAAGGAATAGGTGGGATCTGAACGAACTTCAAAAGCCCGCTCATAGCCAGAGTCTGTCGCACCCCCGGATCAGTCTGAATCTTCTCCATAAGATCATCATCGATCTCCCGCTCTCGCCACGACGACAATGGTCTCCTCAACATCCTGCCAGAAAACAGAAGAAATTTTTTAGCCCCAGCACGAAATTTTTTGAAAAAAATCCCATCGCGGCTTTTCCACCAAAATCCGCGATGACCATCGCGGCATTTCCACCAAAAGCTGCGATGACCATCGTGACCTCCATGCAAAAACCCGCGATGAACATCGCGGATTTTGGCCGGACATTCGCGATGAACATCGCGACTATCTCCCTTGAACTCGCGATGAACATCGTGGGTTCCCATTTCACAGTCGCGATGAACATCGCGACTGTCAGCCTGAAACCCGCGCGATTCATCGCGGGAACAGACCCGAAACCTGCGATATTCCACGTTGGAGGGTAAACATGGAATTTCGCGGCCTTCGGGGGCCCGCCGCCAAACAAAAAAGACATAATTGAAAAGGCTAAGGCAAATAGAGTTACCTGAAACTCGCAGAATCGAAAACCAACGGTAAAATCTCCCGGAAATCAAGAAATAGCTCTGATAGCTCTATCAAACTTGCACGTAACAATGACAAGTTATTTGGGCCCCACGCCCTATTTATAGAAATTCCACCAATTTTCAACCAACCATTGCGGGATCATACGAAGTCCATTTCTCAAACCGTTGGTACCGTTGGAATCAGCACAGCGAGAACTTCATGCAGGTTCCTCCCTTTTCCCATTTTGACGGGGTCCATTTTTTGACCATTTATTGGCCCCCCTCGTGGCCTCGATTTACGTGCCACATCGGCCGTTCTCCATTTTTGACGTGTCTTATATTGCCGGATTCAATTTTCTGCGCCCGTGATGATGCTTGAGATCATTTCTCGCACTCACCTTTATATTTTTGGGCATTTTTCCCATGCCCCCTCGTCACCTCGGTTTGCGTGCCACATCGGCCATTTTTTATTGCTGACGTGTCTTATATCACCGGATTCAGTTTTCCGCGCCCGTGATGATGCTTGAGATCATTTCTCGCTCTCACCTTTATATTTTTTGGGCATTTTTCCCATGCCCCCTCGTCACCTCGGTTTGCGTGCCACATCGGCCGTTCTCCATTTTCGACATGCCTTATATCACCGGATTTAGTTTTCCGCGCTCGTGATGATGCGTGAGATCATTTCTCGCTGTCACGTCCCAATTTTTAGGGCATTTTTTATGCCCCCCACATAGCCTCGATTTGCGTGCCACATCGGCCATTCTCCTTGTTCAACAATCCTTATGTCACCGGATCCAGTTTTCCGCACTGATAATGATGCTTGAGACCTTTTCTCGCCCTCATCACTCCCTTTTAGTTCAGTATAATTTTATCCCTTTTTCGGGCCGAGCAACCCCTTTTACGAAAAAGGCACTTAGGGAGTTTCTGTTAATCTCTTTTCTGACTCCTAAAACAAATGAAAAGATTGCCGAGCAACCTTGCTTCCTTTCATGCTCATTAAACGTATCTGAAAGGGCGTCTACCTAGTATAAGTTTACCCCTTTTCCGGACCCTGTACACTAATTACGAAAAATGAATACTCTAGTCACATCGGCTAGAAGAGTTCTCCATCTGCATCATTTTATGCTTTTTCGGGCCTTGGAGACTAAACTACGAAAAAGAACACCAATGGAGTCCACTTACCGCTTTCAGACTCTCTAAACATGAAAGAAACCATGAGCATGAGCCATCCTGGGCTCACAAAATCCACAGGAACGTACCATTTTAGAGCACACTTTTATCCCTTCTTGGAGCTCATTAAAACTACGAAGAAGGAATCAATGGTGCCTCTTGGCGCCACGACATATCACATCTACTCATTAGACAGCTTCCCCATTTTGGTCGCCTTTGTTCAGAGTATTCTACAGTATGTCACCTTGATAATCCCTCGACGACACCTATCAGCTCATCCTCCCCCCCAGAGTCAATATATACCATTCAGTCAAAGCAATGATCCCCACACCTACAAGTCAGTTCCCCACGCTGCCAGGTCAACCATCTCATCATGCTCTGAACAAAGGAAGTTTGAGTCTACCCACTTTTGACCCAGTTATTTCCCATCCCCACAAGTATGTCAGTCCTACCATCAGTACTACAACAATTCAGTTTTACACCTCGTGCTCCTATCAAGGAAACATCATTGCATTGTTAGTTGCTGGTCTCCCTCTGTCGACAACAACCACATTGATTCCAGAAGATAGACCTAAAGGTCCCTGTGTCTTGGACTCATCACCATTTATGATGAGTGCCTACGAATCATTTCGAGAGGAATCTTTAGTGCCTCTCCAAATGGTTGTTTCTCACATGCTCGACTTCAACACCTTGATCGCATCGTTGAGACTCGCATAGGGTATTCATCCGTTTCACTTATTAGTCGAAGACCCTGGATACCTCCTGACTCCTCCACATTTGAGAGTCTTCCTATGGATAACACCAGTTACACTTTTTCTATAGATATCCGGGTTGCGCATGGTGACAGTATTCAGATGTACCCCAGTTTCATACTCCCTTGAGTATACAGTTACATTATTTCTCAGAGATGACTCATAGTCTTTGAGTCCCTACAGATGTTGGACACCTTCAGTTTCAGCAGTTCCTCAGTTATTCCAGTGTATCAGTTATTGAGATTCGTTATGATCAGGAGTACATCCCAAAATAATGTGCCCCCTGGACCATTATGGTGTACCAGTAGATTCTCTATGTATTAGATCCCCCTTCTTGGGACTAATTGTTATGTATATGTCTTGATACGAGCATGGGAATGCCCGCCTCGTCCATTATCAGAGATTATACTTCATTCATATTGAGGCCATGTAATATTTTTTGTTTCTTGTAGCTTCCAAGGGTCGTGGCTCCAGTCTCCAATCTGTCTCTTCTCCTTCCCAAACCCCTGAAAAAAGACAAAAGAACTATGATGTCTATCGGCCATACGATGAGCTCCTGCCCTCACACATCAGGGGGCAATCTGTTAACACCTAAAAAGTGCTCACTAGCTCATTCCCTTATTCACATGACCCATTTGTCCACTTTTCCACCATCTGAGCCTCTAAAACCAACAAAAGGTCACCAAAAGACCTTAGTACACCCCTTTTTCCATTTAAAAAAAAGATTATTTTTCCTGAAAAGCATAAAAAACCCTCAAAAAGGGTCCAAATTCCCAAAAATATTAAAAAGGAAATTAAAATATTATTTTTATTCAAAAAAGGAAAAAGGAGGGAAAAGTACCTAAACCATGTTGGTCAATACCATTTGGTTTCCACAAAACCACAAATGGTATTCCCACCACCAAAACCTATAAAAAGGTGGTAGGGGCTCCTCATTTCAGATCCATCCATATTCCTATCCTCATGCTGCCAAAATCTCCCCAACGGAGTCGCCAAAAACTGTTGGCCCGATTTTGCAACCAGGATTAGTGCTATGGGCACCTGCTAACTAGTAGCAGCAGTTTCAATAGAATTAAACAAGAAACTAATCTAAACTAAACTAATCATGGATCTATGCAAGAATATAAGCAAATAATGAAAATATTTTAAAAACAAGAACAAGAAAGATAAAAAATAATTTTTGTATTGACAATGGGGCAAGCAAATGCTTGCAAGAACAATACCTCCAAATGATGAAGGGTTGTTTGAATGGATCCAATGGTGAGCAGCTCCAATCTCCAATGGGTCCTTTCTCCAAGGCTTGCTACAATGGCCAAATACTCAAGGGAGATTTTGGCAGCATGAGGATAGGAATATGGATGGATGTGAAATGAGGAGCCCCTACCACCTTTTTATAGGTTTTGGTGGTGGGGAATACCATTTGTGGTTTAAAAATTGTTGGCCCGGTTTTGCAACCAGGCTTAGTGCTATGGGCACCTGCTAACTAGTAGCAGCAGTTTCAATGGAATTAAACAAGAAACTAATCTAAACTAAACTAATCATGGATCTATGCAAGAATATAAGCAAATAATGAAAATATTTTAAAAACAAGAACAAGAAAGATAAAAAATAATTTTTGTATTGACAATGGGGCAAGCAAATGCTTGCAAGAACAATACCTCCAAATGATGAAGGGTTGTTTGAATGGCTCCAATGGTGAGCAGCTCCAATCTCCAATGGGTCCTTTCTCCAAGGCTTGCTACAATGGCCAAATACTCAAGGGAGATTTTGGCAGCATGAGGATAGGAATATGGATGAATCTGAAATGAGGAGCCCCTACCACCTTTTTATAGGTTTTGGTGGTGGGGAATACCATTTGTGGTTTTGTGGAAACCAAATGGTATTGACCAACATGGTTTAGGTACTTTTCCCTCCTTTTTCCTTTTTTGAATAAAAATAATATTTTAATTCCCTTTTTAATATTTTTGGGAATTTGGACCCCTTTTGAGGGTTTTTTATGCTTTTCAGAAAAAATAATCTTTTTTTTTAATGGAAAAAGGGGTGTACTAAGGTCTTTTGGTGACCTTTTGTTGGTTTTAGAGGCTCAAATGGTGGAAAAGTGGACAAATGGGTCATGTGAAGAAGGGAATGAGCTAGTGAGCACTTTTTAGGTGTTAACAGTTGCAGCTTCGAATCTGGGAACAATCCCTATCCACTTAACTGTGGGAAGTACTTGGGAAAAATCCCTAAAACTCATTTTGAGGAGTACCATAGGAACCCCAAAGTAGCTGGCCCATTGAGAGGACCTACTAGCGAAAAGGGCAACAACCCCTAACTGATTGACTAGTTCCCACTCGTGAGGTAAACCAAGAGCTGTCATTTGTGGCAAAGTGGTTATCGGTTTTACCTAAGCCATGGAGTGAGGGGTACTGCCCCAATACGCAAGCCGTCAAACAACATTAGTGGCCGAGTGAAACCCCTGAATTGTTAGGAAGTCGCACATACCTAGGGTCCATATCTATTTTCAGCTGAACTGTTGCCGACCACTGCCATGTCGTTTCAGATCCATTCTGAAAGCCGTTCCAGATCCAGTCGTTTTCGATCCAGTCGACGCCGTTTCAGATCTATCTATTTCAGATCCCTTCCATGCCATTGCAGATCTATCTGTTTCACCGTTGCAAATCTATCTGTTTCGCCGTTGCAAATCTATCTGTTTCAGATCCCTTCCGCAAAGTTACAGATCCATTCCTAAAAAAAAAAAAAAAACAAAACAAAACAAAACAAAACTTTTTTTTGGCCATATCTCCCTTATTTTCACTCTGTTTCCCTTGAAACTTCCCTGACACCCGAATAATCCCATTTTGCATATTTCATTCTTGAGGACCCAATCCCAAATTCCACTTCCCAAAGCCCAAAATCTCACATTTGTTTATTTTTAGGGTTTGCCATAACTTCTTCGGATTTCACCCAATCACCTCCAAATTTTACCACCAAATTCCTTTCCTAATTCTGCTTCTTTGTCCCTCTCTATCCAATTTTCTCATTCTTTCACCCCACTTCTAAAATCCCCATTTTTTGCTTCCCTGTCCATCAGAAAGTGTCCAAAACCTAGTCAGACCCCAATTACCCCTCTGAGTTTTTCCCAAATCCAAATTTCCCTTTACTAAATAAGATTTTGTTTGTGTTTTTCTATCCATTCCAAAAAAAAAGAAACTCTTGGTTATGGTTGTCACCTGCGCAAGACCAACAACCATGGAGGAAGCACTTGCATCCATCCAAACCAAACTCCAAGATCTAGATGAGAAATTTCTCATCCTCCATCTTTAGCATTCAACCATGAACAATAACAGATAGCACGAATCTTCGGCAGCCAATGGGTTCTCTTCTTTCAGCAATTTTCGTGGTCCGAGGCTTGAATTTCCTTGTTTTAATGGCACTGATCCAACTGGATGGATCTATTGTGTAGAACAATATTTCAGTCTGCATAATACTTTTGATGTCCAAAAAGTTCCACTTGCATCCTTTCATTTGGAACATGAATCCCTTCAATGGTACCATTGGTACATCAAGGCTCATGATGAGCCAAAATGGACAGATTTTTGCCAACTCCTTTTGCAACGATTTGGTTCTAGTGCTTTTGATGACTTCATCGAAGCACTCACTAAACTTTGTCAAAGTGGCACTGTGAGAGAGTATCAGACAGGATTTGAGAAACTAGCCAATCACATTGAAGGATTGTCTGATGAATTCTACAGGAGTTGTTTTATCAGTGGTCTTAAGGATGAAATCTGGTCAGAGGTTAAAATGTTTTGTCCCAACACAATGATGGAAGTCCTAGGGTTGGCTAAGTTGGAAGAAGACAAGATTGCATCCCAACAGCGCTCCAAACCCACATTTGTTCCCTTCCGAAATATGGGTTCTCAACGACCTCCCATCTCGCCAACTCCTCGACCAACTCCTATCAAGCATTTGTCTGAAATAGAGATGCAGGCACGCAGAGAAAAATGACTTTGTTATAACTATGATGAGAAATCCACTCGGGGACATAGATTTGTTGAACAAAAGCTCTATCTCTTAGATATGGATTCTCCGCCTGCCTCTACAATTGGTCAAGAAACTCCAGATACAATGGATGATCAAGTCGACATTTAGGATCCACCAATTGACCCCCCATCTCAAGATGAACAACCAAAGATATCTATCCATGCTTTATTCGGCGTCACCACCCCCCAAACAATGCAGGTTAGGGGTTGCTTCAAGAAGCTTCCTCTTACAATACTCATTGATTCTGGTAGCACTCATAACTTCATTGACCCTCAGATCGCCAAACATACTGATTTTTTTGTCCATCCTTGCTCCAACTTTGAAGTCATGGTTGCCAATGGGGGCAGCTTACCTTGCAAGGGGGAGTGTCTCTCTAGAAGATTATAGCCTGCGATGTTTGCCTTGTCCCTAGGTGGATGTGATGTTGTTTTGGGATTTCAATGGTTATGCACACTTGGCCCCATCTTATGGGATTTTGCTGAACTTTGGATGTAGTTTTAAGTCAATGGGAAACAACACAAATTTAAGGGCTTACAACAAGGGTATCTCCTCATCATCAGTTCACATCTCCTGGAAAATATCCTTAAGAAGAATTCACATGGTGTTATCGGTCAACTCCATTCCATTCAAATGCACCCATCAACGGTCTCCCCTACTTCCTTGGATAGATACGCAGGTGTCCTTACTGAACCAGTGGGCTTGTTGCCTTCAAGAGACCTTTCCAGTACGAATTTAGCTGCATCTACATCTCAGCAGGAAATTATGGCTATTTTGCATGCAGTACAGAAGTGGCATCCATACCTATTAGGGAATTATTTCTGCATCAAAACTGATCTCCAGAGTCTAGAAAGTTTCATTGAACAATGGGTCTCCTCCCCAGCCAACTTGAAATGGGTTATCCAACTCATGGGTTATGCCTATGCAATCACTTACAAGAAGGGTAAGGACAATATGGTAGCAGATGCTCCTTCTCGCACATTTAATGACCCCATTTCTCTTACATTTATTTCTCTGCTTGTTCCAAATTGGTTGCAATCTGTTCAGCAGGGCTATCTCTTCTATGAACTCCATGCTTCTTCATCAACAGGGCACTCTGGGTTCCTCAAAATGTATGATCAGGAACAATGTAACTTCTTTTGGCAGGGACTGAAAATGACAATTCAACAGATGGTGGCTGACTTTGATACTTTCCAGGTCAACAAGGGTGAAACGACACTCCTTTCGGGACTGCTCGAACCCTTTTCCATCCCTACACAAATGTGGACATCTATTTCTATGGATTTCCTATAAGCACTCCAGTGGTACAATACCACATCTAAAAGGACACCATATGAAGCAGTTTATGGACAAGAATTGCTAGTTCTTCTTCCATACACTCTCAGCAGCTCCCCAGTTCAGGCAATTGACTCAGTTCTTCGAAACCGCAATCAGATTCTTCTCATTCTGCAGGACAATCTTCACATGGCAAGAATTTGACTGAAACAACAAGCCGATCAACACCGTTCTGAGTGCACTTTTCACGTAGCTGATATGGTCCTTCTTCGTCTACAGCCTTCCAAGCAATCCTCCCTGAAACTCAAAAGGCGTTAGTGGGCTAGAATGCAACCCAAGGATGCTACAGGGGAACCACTCCTTTAGATTCTGCATCAATTTCAACATCCAAAGCTTTGATGACAAATTTTTTTCTAAGGGTGAGGGTATGTTAGGAACCCATGCCAACTGTTCTATTTACTTTGTTAGTATATTGTTGTTGGACGCATATGCTTTGTAAGTCGTCCTGCAGTATTTGTTGATCCATAGTTTGTATTATTGTTGTTGGACGCATATGCTTTGTAAGTCGTCCCGTAGTAATTGTTGATCCATATTTTGTATTGGCCCATGGTTTATATTGACACATGGCATTGGCACCTAGACTTAGTATATAAGTTTGTGTTGATACCAATGAAAACACCGTGAAGTTATTTGTATTGAGCTTGCTCAAAGGAGGTTGCCCCCTCGAAATGGCATACTATCAATATAAAAGTGATTCTGAGTTCTGTTATTTCTGCTCTCTTGTGTGTTTTCATTAATTAAATATTGCAGGTTCTTCACAGGGGCATGAAAAAAATGCCCGAAAAAGGTGCCGGTGAAAAATGGAAACTAACCCGAGCACCACGAAGTTCTAGATGCGTCGAGTTCATTGGTATCAATGGTTTGAGAAATGGGCATGATCCTGTAATGGAAAAATGAAAATAAGACCAATGTCTATAAATAGTAAGTGGACCCTGATAATAGGTGTCATTTGTGATTGGTGAGTTTCATAAGAGATTAGAGGAGCCTAGAGGTGAAAACTGAGATTGCGAGAGATTAGACCTGTGGATTTGCATTCTGGGAGTTACAGGTAAGAGTTCATGTCCTTAGCTTTGTCATTTAAGTATTTTTATTGGTTTTTGGGCCTATGGGGAGGCGTACCAGTCATTAATGGGTGCCAACGTGGCATAGCGCGGGTTCAAAATGGTTTTGTACGCTCTGGACCACATAAATGGCAGAGGGAGCTGCGCTGCAAAGAACGGGTAACTCGCTCAAAGGCACGGTCTAGGGCGTGCTAGGGTATCTAGAATGTGCGGTGTGCCGCGCGGGTTAGATCATCTTAGTTGAGCTCTAAAGGGCGACCTTCCTAGGGGAAAATGCCCTTTAGAGCATAACTAAGGGCTGGTATAGCACGGTGAGCAGCACAGATTTCCAGGAGGAAAGCACGGTGCACAGTGCAGGAGGAGGCTTAGCAAATCCGCTTTGTAGCGCATGTTTCAAGGGAGAAAACACACTCCAGAGGGCATTTGGAGGCCCAAGTGTGGTGTTGGGATATGGATCTAATGGGTATTATTGTTGTGATTGGAAGGATGCCAGTGGTGTCTTGGAGAGAGTGGGAGGTCCCGGGTGCCATTCGGCGACGTGTTCGGATGGACATGGGAGTTCAAGAGGCCCAAGCTAATTGTGGGCTCCTGAAGTTTGCGCAGATTTTGTTGATGTGTTCAACACCACTATTGTTGAACAAGTTGATTGATTTTTGGGACTCAGACATCGAGGCCTTTATGATTCAGGGTGAGCGACTAGACTTGACCCTGATAGATGTATATTTCTTGATTGGATTTCCTAGGTTGGGCATGGTTGCTGATACCCATCCACGGAGGCAGGGAAATATTTCGATGGAGACCTTACTTGATAGATATTATCTGCTGGTGGCAAAGGTGAGTGGCTCTACACTTATACTATGTGATATAGAGAGTCCTACTACTGAGGCTATTGCAGCAATGGTTGTACGTATTCTAGGTTCGCATGGCCCTCATTGGATCTCGGTGGGGCAGATGGTTTTGATAGAGAGCATCCTTAACGGGACATATTATGCTTGGGAATAGATGTACTTGACAGTTGTTCGGTAAGAGCTAAGCAAGGTTGGGAATCTAGGGAAAGGGTTCTGCTACCCTTCCTTTCTATGTCCATTTTTATTCAAGAAAATACCCACACTGCGGCCTCATAGAGCAGTACAGGAGGCGCCACCGACAGAGCCGTGGATGCGATGATGGGGTGAAATGATGACTCACACGGGTGGATGGCTAGTGGGTCATTTTTTCACGGAGGAGTTGTTTAGACAGTGGATGCAATTTTCGGTATCTATTGAGGACTACCCATATCATCGGATGGACTTTCATGGGGACCCATAGCTACCAAGACCTCCTAGTCAGGCTTGTGGACCAGATGGTACGTCTATTTTTTTTGTCTATTTTTATGCACAATTACTATGTTGTAGCTAGTGGGTTTTGATTGACATTTGGATGTTTCTCTTTGTAGATGTGGGACCTCGACCACCGCCAGGGCATCGGTTGTGGAGAGGCCATGTAGAGGGAGTCGATCCAATGGGTCATGCATAGGGGCATCGTCGGAGTGCCATAGTTACCTTGGATTTTTTGCGATCGGGGATTGATCGGATCCTAGATGGGATCGAGAGAGATGGATGGAAGCATCTGGATCAGGAGCTGATCGACATATGTTATGATGCTCCACAGGAGTAGAGGCCTATCATGTGGCGCATTGCGATGGCTGCACAGATAGTGAGAGCTTTCGCTCGAGGGGATGTACCCTATCTTGGGGAGGATGATGAGGATGATCGTGAGGAGGATGAGCCTGAGGAGGATGTGCCTATAGAGGAGGACTCTGAGGAGGAGGATCCTAAGGAGGAGATGCTTGAGGAGGAGCAAGGGGAGGATGAGCTGGCTGCATAGGCAGCTGCAGCCGCTGCCGCCAAGGCAAGGGAGTCAGAGGGGGATGATGATGATGAGGACTACTGGGAGGATTCTGACTAGGCAGTTTACGAGGCTGCCCCCACTGTGACGAGCATGTGGGATTTTTGTATATACAGCTTATGATATTTACCGAGGATGTTGTTGGGGCCTCCTCGCTATGTTTAAATGTATATTTGGGTATAGTGGGTACTTATGACATTTCCATGATATATATATATTTATCGGCACGTGGATTCCTTTTGTGGTGATTTTTACTTTATATGCACGTGGATACACATATCATGATGTTTGTATTGTATGCATGTGGATGGAGTTGTGATGATGCACGTGGATGCAATTGTGGTGATAATTTATTTTTGTGATTTTTATGGTTTTTTTTAATGCCTAAATGATATTGTTATGTACATGTGGGTGGTAAGGTTATCTATGTATGATTGATTCCCTACATATTGTGATTTGTATGCCAGTCTAGAATATTGTTAGCCATTTGGTATGATACACTATTTTGATTTCGGGAGACATGAATGAATGTAATGGATTCAAGCTATCTAATCATTTGCTTAGTGCGCAGGAAATTTCTAAAAAGGCAGGGATCCCATACTTGGTAACGGTTGTTGAGTTGGGCGACAAGTAGTTGGGAGTCAAGAAACACACGAAGGTGACATATTCCCATATGGAGGGCGATGGTCAGTAGACTAGCCATAGCATCGTACTCATCCTAGTTATTGGTAGCAGCACCTATGCACACTCCATCGAGGTGGATTAGCTCATGTGAGGGGGAATACAAGACTCAAGCTGCAGATGCGAGGTTCGGGGACCAACGACTTGTGCCATCAGCAAAACTGACGTACTTTGGTGGGAGGGAGCCCATCTGTGATCATGCAGGGTAAACAAAACGTAAGGTCTTAGATAAAAAGGTGAGAAACAAAAAGGAATGAAACTATACAAAAGGGACTGGTGGGTCCCCAAAAAGGTGTTATGGGTAAAAACGTTTAAGGTACAACCCATTTCGAGGGTTGCATAGGGGGGTTCCTTCAGAATTGGTGAGGATGTATGCCCCATGTCCCAAACAGGTATGTACGATATATGGGCCTTGGCACATGGATCCAAATTTTCCTTTCCCGGTCTTATTGTGTGCTTGGTCATAGATGAGAACAAGGTCTCCTTCCCAGAAATCGCGAGGATGAACATGTTTGTCATAGCCTTCTTTCGAGTTGTTTTTAGCATGCTCAATGGTTTGGAGGGATATCCGGCGATCCTCGTTGGCTTGTTCTAGGAGGATGAGGCATTGTTCAAGTGGTGAGGTGTCAGGTAAGAGTTCGAGAACGATGTGGAGGGTGGGAATCAGGCACTCAATGGGGAGGATCGATTCGACACCATGTACCAAGTGGAAAGGGGTGAACCTCGTGGCAGTCTTCATGGATGTGCGATAAGCCCATAGTGCTGGAAATAACATGTGATGCCAGTTGGACTTATGGCGATCTACGATGCACTAAAGAATGGTATTCGATATTTTATTGATGGCCTCTACCTGGACATTCCCTTGCAGGTAATAGGAAAAAGCGTATTGATGCTTGAATTTTAGGAGAATAGAGAGCTCCTTCCAGACGGAGTCCTCAAAGTGTTTCCCATGGTTTGAAATAAGTTGTTGTGGGACACTAAAACGAGTAATAACATGATTAAAAAATAAACAAGCTGCAGTGTCGGCTTTGCAGTTGAATGTGGGCATGGCCTCGGCCCACTTGGTGAAGTAATCTACAGCGACAATGATGTACTTGTGGCCACCTGCTGACGAAGGGTTACACTCCATGAAGTCGATGGCCCATTTGAAGAAAGGACCAACAGTGATGACTGCATGGAGGGGAGAGGGTGGGGTCTGTTCCTTGGGTGCAAAGAGTTGGCAGTTTCGAAAATGCTTAACTGCAGTGATGCAGTCAGTAAAGAGGGAGGGCCAAAAATATCCAACACAGATAACTTTTTGGGTGTTGGCCATTGCTGAAAAGTGTCCACCACAAGCTCCGCTGTGGAAATCATTAAGGAATTGTTTGGTGTTAACGGAAAATCTACCAAAGACAGATCTAAGGCGTGGTCTCCCTAGCTCAATGTGAGTCTAGAACAAATAGTACATAATACAAAACTCAGTTCCTAGATCTAGTTATAGATCGAGTACTTAGATATCGTACCTTTCAGATCGCAGATCCTTCTCCTTGTTGTTTCTCCAAGTCTCATGGTCGTCAGATCTCCAGCTGCAAGACCTATCAAGACAATATGGAAACAATACAAGCAGTACAAGATATCTAAACAATAACTGATCTAAACTAACAGTTGAGGAAGAAAGTTCTAAACATCATCAATGAGACAACATTTATGGAAAGAGATTATATTAACTGTATAAAAAGTGGGAATACATAGAAAGGATGAAGCTACAACCAAAGACTCAACGCCGCATCCTCCATCCAACATGTCCAAGCCAAGTCTCCAAGATGGTACAAGCTTCCCAATCACCAATATGGGTTCTACCAGCATAAGGGTACCATAGACCTTCCCCCCTGTCATGGAGAGAGTGGGTGTTTATATAGGGCTAAAGAGATAGGGTAGGTTGAGGATTAGGGGGAGATGGTTAAGGGATCTTCCCATAAGGTTAGGAACCGAAATTCCACCTCACCTAGAGCCTAGGGATAGGCCTCCACATCACTCATCTTCGAGAATGGGCTCGAAGATACTCTTTTATCTGAATAACTGACATCCTCGCAGGTTGCATTAGGACAACCTACGACGTTGCATGTTGCACAAGGGAAGACCGCGACGACCTTGAAAAGTAGGTCATTTAAGCCCTCCAGTCATGGGAAACTTCAGGGATATGTTTTTACTCTAAAATGGGTTTAGGTATCATAGAAAACAGTTTACACAATGGTCAAGATGATGACATGATCACAATGGTCATGATGACAACACTTGGTCATAATGATGGTACTTGAAATGGTCATGGTGACGAAACTAGGTCAGGATGATGACACTTGCACAAGGGTGACGACATTTTGGTGTAAAATTCAGCCTCATCGCAGGTGAGACAGTGGCGTAGAATGGTGTTGATACCGTGATGGTATAACAAATCTCCTACAAGAAGGTAATGTGAAGCGTGGTGACGTATGCGTCGACGCCCATCGCAGTCAAGGTCGGGTCAAAATTTCTGAGTCCGAAGGTACACCAAGATATCGTCGTACCAAGGGTCATCAGAGAAGATGATAAATAAATGATCGTTGGGGAGACTAGTATTGATGGGAGATGAACTGAACAATGATGGAAAGTATGTCATTAGTTGTGCCAACGCAAGGGCCTTGATGCTCTTTGGTGTTGTAAACGTGAGGTCATAGTCTTGAAGAATAATGACCCACTTAGCCACATGACCTTGTAGGAGGCGACGACTCAAAAGGTAAACCATAGGATTAGAGTTGGCCACAACAGTAGTTGGGCTCAGCAATATGTAGTGACGAAGCTAGGGCCATCTTCTCTTCTAGACGGTAACACAACTGTGGGCGAGACAAGGTCTGACTCATGTAGTAGATTACGTGTTCTTTCTGTGCACTATCTTCTTGAACAAGCACCCCGGAGATCGCATATTCTGATACCGAAACATATAGGACAAAATCCTTTGAGGAATCTGGGTGGGATATCAAAGGGGAATTACTGAAGGTTGTTTTGAGGGATGAAAAGGCTGCTTGAGCCTGCTCATCCCAAACAAATGGGCTACGGGCGCAGAGTAAGTGGACAAAGCCGTGAACTGTCGTGGCGTATTCAGGAATAAAATAGTGAAGGAAGTTGGCTCTGCCTTGTAGACTCTGTAACTGACGTATGGTGCGAGGGGGAGGTAGGTCCAAGATGGCTTGAACTTTGAAAGGCTCCACAGTTATCCCTTTCTATGAAATGATGAATCCTAACACCCGGTCTGCAGGAATGAAAAAGACACACTTGAGAGGGTTCAAGCGGATTTTGTATTTGCAGCAATGCAGGAAGACTTGATGGAGGTCATTTAGGTGGTTAGATAATTATTTGGAGTGAGCAGTAAGGTCATCTAGGTAAACCGGGATGATATGAGTTAGGTCGTGGAAGCAGTATGTCATGGCTCTTTAGAAAGTGGCACCCGCATTCTTTAGACCAAATGGCATGACCTTGTAGGAAAAGGTGCCCCATGGGGTAGTGAATGCAATTTTATATTGGTCTTCTTTCTGAATGTGTATTTGGTTATATCCGGAAAAGCCATCCATAAAGGAGAGGACTTCATGTCCGACACAAGCGTCAATGAGCTGGTGAATGAAAAGTGTGGGAAAGTTGTCTTTGGGACATGCATGATTGAGATCTTGAAAATATGTGCAAACACTGAGAGTGCCCTATTTTTTATTTATAGGTACAGGGTTGGACAGCCAGGTGGTGTAAGCGATAGGATAGACAAATCTGGCTTTGCGCAGCTTCTCAATTTCAATTTTGACTGCAGGGAGTTTGGAGGGGTGAATTGGTCTCTACTTCTGGCGGATAGGTGGGACCTCTAGCCATGTATCAATGTGGTGTTGAATGATGGTAGGTTCTAGGCTGGGCATCTCGGTATAATCCCAAGCAAAGACATCACGAAACTTCTGAAAGAGATTTTTGGATTCCCCTATTTTGTATTCCATACAAGAGGCACTTAATGTGATGAATTCTGGTGCACTAGATGTGATGGAAATATCAACTTGTATGGTTGGTGATATATTGGCCATGTTTCCTTCCTCGAAGGCATCGGGGGTGGGAATAGGGTTCTTAAACCCGTCAACCTTCTATAGGAGAATGTCTTTTGTTTCAATTTCCAATTGGTTAGCTGCAGTAGGGGTGGACTCACCAAGGATGAAATATGATCGATGGTGCATGTCATCCCATGGGTAGTTGGGTTCTGTAAGGGCTTCGATGATTTCCTCGTCTCTGCGGAAGTACTGAGTTTTAAATTCATATGAGGGAAGGGTAGATGTTGGAGGCACGTCATGCCTATCGACCATAGAGATCATGTATATGGTATTGATTTCTTCCGAAGAGGAAGACGTTGGGGGATAAATTTCTTCAATGGTAGGAGGGGATGTTTCTAAGTCAGCATTATTGAGCTTGTAGAGTGTTGCTCTGTAATCCGGGAGGTCAGGGCAGTGGTGTGAGTAATGACCATATATTCCACAGATAGCGCAAGCGTGGTTAACGCAACGCCTTGTTGTGCTGATGGGCTGGTGGTTTTAGTACGACTACGGGGATGTTGGGGTCATCGTCCAAGGTCTGCATGTGTTTTTGGAGATCAGGCAACTAAGGACAGTTGTGGGTGGCGTAGTCGATATCATCACATAAGGAGCACTTAGGGGGTTCTCGTGGGGGTGGTTGAGGTTCCATAGGTTTTCTCGTTGGTGAGGCGATATAGTTTTGCGGGCCTCTACCCCCAGTGTTTTTAGGTGGTGGTGGGGTACGATTTGTAGCAGATGTAGATGTTGCACCGGAAGGAGGATAGTTGGGCATGTTCGCAACTCCTGGGGGTGGGAAGTTGGAAGTGTTAATAGGTTGTACTGGTGGAAGGACGACTTGTGGTGTTAGTAGAGGAGTAAGGGCAGGTAAATACCACACGGGTAGGCCTATAGTTAAATCGGGAAGGTTCAAAGTGGCCATCATGGGGGTACTTATCACTCTAGAAGGTGGGAATAAAAATGGGATCATATGGATGGGTGTTTCCCCAACATAACTTGGTACCGACAGTGGTTGCGGTAATAAAGGAGGTTGCTAGTTGGGCACTGTGTGGTTGGAGGAAATTGTGTAGAGATCATATGTCTCTATTATCTTCATAATGGGTGGAATGGATTGGAAAATGGAGGTCATGGGTGATTCCAAGTATAACCCGGGTTTGACTGTGGAGACTAACGATGTAGGAGCATTGTGCATGGGTTGTTCAATCACGGGAAGAACATTCTCAAGAGTAGTAGGGGCATTAGGATCATAGTATGTTATTTGGTCTATTTTGACCACACGTCCCTCATGGGGGAAAATCATGATGCGGAAGACAGACGAAGCGACGGCCTTCATAGCATACATGTAACTATGACCAAGCAAGAGGTTGTACTCAAGCTGTGCATTGATAACCTCTATATCGATTAGGACCGTTTTTCCCCCTAGCTGAATGGGAACGTTGGCCAAAAGGCCTTGAGGTTGAGCTGCACGGCCATCGTAAGCTCTTAATGCAGTTGTTGATGGCTATAGAGTGGGAGATCCAAGCTTCTACCAAACAAACGTCAACATAATGCAAGTGGAGGAACCTTCATTAATGATGCATCAATGGATGACAAGGTTTCGAACTGATATAGAAACCTCGAAAGCTAGTGTGGAAGGAAAACATGGTTCAGCTTGGTATAAGTCGAATGCCATCAATCGTGAGTCCTTAGGGTCTATCGCACCCATGGCGGATAACAACAATTTCCTCTATGCAAGACAGTTCTTTAGGACTTCCAAGGAAGACATAGTAGTGGGGGACTGTGCTAGATCTTCAACAATATTATAATTTGATGTGGCACAAGCGTTAGGATTGTTGTTGATCCGTCGTAGTGGGAATCAAGGGGCTTTATGGGCCCCATCCCCATGTGGCGGGGGTATGCATAAGGGCTTATCTGTGGGAAGAGCGTTAGTAGCAGTATCTATGGGGGAGGTTTTAGGGTTGGGTCTGTATTTATTTCGACGCGTTTGAAGATTAACATCTGTTGATGACATCATGAGAATATGGTGGGTACCTGAATCCATCGGTTGGTTTGTCTGTGTAGCATATGTGATATGCTAAGGTGGTTGTGGAATTCCCTGAGGAGGAGGTAGCTGTTGGGTGTTTACTACTCCTTGCATGGGCAAGGGCTTCTGCAGCGCCATGGGTGGTGGCTCAAGGTTGATGTCACATACCCGAATTTCATAAAAAATTTAAAAACTTTAAAAAGTCTATTTACTCATAACTACTATGTGGAAGCATGAATTTTATGGCAAAATCACCATTAAAATAAAAACGACATTTAAACATCTCGCAATTATTTAATTACCAATTTAGAGAGTATCATAGTACTTATATTTTACGATCACCAATCCCTACATATCGTAATGTTATGTAACGACATAGCTCTATGATGTATCATTACCCAATTATGCAACCCCTTTCTCACCTTTTAACCATTTATAAAATAAGAGAGCAACATCTTAGAATTATTTATTTTCTTGACAACACATGTCTATATGACTAAACAATTCATTTGAATCATGCGATATTTTAGCTGAAAAACATATACTAAAATACTTTGCACAGTCAAAAGAAAGATAACTTCGATTTATACTTTAACTGAACCATTCTCTGTATTTAGATGTAACTATAGAATATTCTCCAATATCAAATCCATAAAGCAACTAATGACGAAAAATAAAGGTACATTAGGAGTTATCAATTGCTAAATCATTCGCTTGCATAAAGAAAGTCAACATAGACAGAGTAGATGAAATGCACATGTACATCTTTTATCAGTTAATCGAATCGGGATAACATCATAAGGGATAACAACATTATCATAATCATAAAGTGAACATATTATCATAAACATTTAGGAAAGAATTTAAGTACTCATATGCATAGACACAATGAGGAACACTTATAAGAAAACATAAGAGACCAAGGATAACATGGTTCACCCGTACATGGGCTAGTCCACAAAGGTGTGTGCATCATCTTTATTTAATCAAAAGGTGGTTACATTTTGAAACCTGATAGTTGCTATACATACTTTTCACTTTCTAACAGCAATCTCTTATTAAGGGAGAGTTTCCCATAACTATGAGTATGTAGGAATTCACCTTATTTGTCAAAAATCATAAATATTTGTCGGTACATGGATTATTTACCTTATGAGAAATAAAATACCGTTTTATTTATCCAGTACGTACTATTATAAGAGTTACACCCTTCTTGACTTAAATTCATACAACCTATATGTATGATGGAGATACGTATATATTTCTCAAACTATGTAACATGGTATATAACTCATATATTACATAACCAACACAAATGCATAAGGTATTTAATTAACCGAGTTAATACGGGGATCAGCTAATCTTTCCCTATCCCTAACATATATAAACATTACAAGTTCTCACAGAAGACAAAAGGAGCCTGCCTATGTAATACATGACTTAAAGTAAATCAGGTTTAGAATGCCATCAAAATATAACTTGGAAGATCTTTCCCAAGGAAAAGTAAATGCGCAGCAACAATTAATACTCAGCATACATAACCTATACAAGGACCGATAGTATCTAGCATGTAAATATATAATATATGTCATATGCCAAAATATATATAGACCAGCGACCCTTCTCTGCACAATGCATAAAAGAGCATATATAAGCAATGGATAGTATACAAGGATTAATTTCTCCAATGGGTCCTCAAGCACGGTGTAAAAGAAATCTCGAAGAAGTGTATATATATATATATATATATATATATAAACATAATAAATTCAGCATGTAGACATATAAATGTGTAATCATTCAGCATGCAATAGGCCTTCCCAACCTCTGTGCAAATTAACATAGTGTTGGGGATCTCTACGCAAGAAACCAATATACATATAATCATCCTGCAAAATATTTAAATATCCTACCAAAAGAAAGGTATACCGGGATTCTTACCCAGGCATCTGCGCCATCAATTAGATAGCTTACATATATGACCAACATATGGATATACAGGATGTCGTGCGGGATGTATAGAAGGACCAGCTACCAATGAGCCTTCAATACTCACAACATCAACAATATATTACAAAGAATCATAACATGCAGCAATGACCTATCTGACGGGAAAGTGTACATGGAGTCTTCCCCCAAATTGGGATAGGCAAGATCAGTTAAGACCATACCAGCAATATATTATATTTTTATATCCCCAGGGTCCCATTCCCAAACCTCTGCGCAGTTAGCAATTAAAATATGCACATTCGGCTAGAAATATATGAAACTAGAACTTATAATGAGATACTTTACCCAATCTCTACTTAGGCAGCACATACTATGTACACATCAATTTTAATCAAAATAATAATTGTGATAAAGGAGAATGCAATCAATCCCAGTGGTAGTTCCTTGTCGCACTCTCACTTTCAATAAGAGAGGAATACCGATAGTACACAAGTGAGAGGAGGATAGCACCTCCATTGCGCCCTCATCCACTCGATCATGAAAGCATCGAACAAGGAAAAATACTAACATCAATCGCTTGGGAGGAGACTCTCATCTCTATCATGCCCTTACCCCATTGCAATAAGAATTTAATATGTTCAAGCAAGCTTTGTATCTAATCGTACAAACTAGGAAATCGAGTCCTTAAAGAGGAGCACCCTCATCTATCAACAGGGATTTAGTTTGTAGAACTGAAATGAAACGAAACAGGGAGTTGCATCCTCAAACAAGAGCCAACCACTCCAATTACATACAATTCCCCATTCATAATCAAAATTATGAATAAGAAAACTTATCTAAGGGATACAACCAAAAAATAAACAACAATAAATGTACTCATATCAAAATGGTATCCTTTGGGCACTACGCATTTTTTTTTATAGCAAAACCCTATGAGAGTGGGTTCACACCCCTTTCCCCATTCACTCGCACAAATATCAAGCAAGTCCAGCTGTGTGTTCCGCCTAGCAATCAACATGCAAAAATAAACCTACGAAAATTATACAGTGATCGGCTCCCTATGAGTCATCCCTTCCCCACATCCTGTATGCAAAAACAATGCACAAGCAAAGGACAAATAAAGGAGAGAAAAACAAATAGAGTCTACAGGGATTTCTCAAAATATAAGCGCATTCATTCCAATCGCCTTCGGCATTAGATATATCGCAGCAAAAATACATATAACACATGAAACCAAAAATTCATATAAGGATATCTCTTTGATCTTGTTGAATAAATTGAGATAAAGGGATCGATCTCCCCAGGTCTCCCACATAACACGCTCTGTTCAGTAATTAAATTAACTTCGTGGGACAGGGATCTTCTGCCCATTAAAAAAGAACCAAGCCTCCCCCATATGATACATGCAGAACATGAAATAATACACCCCCAAAACAGAGCCAACGACCAAAAACAAAAACGCTCCCTACTCTATCTAACTTACAACAATCTATCAAATCATTACAGGAATTTTATTGAAGAATGCCTAGATTCAATATCCACACTTTAATTTCTTTACAGTAATCGCATTGGCAGATAAATAATCATCACGATAGTAGCAACTATAAGAATTCATCACACAAAATCACAACATTTAACAACTCTTACAATCATTTGCATTATAAATAAATAAATTCTGAAATGAAAGACAATTTTTGTGAAGCAATAACATTCAGATTTTTAACAAGATGAAAATACTTATCAACAGTGTATTCAAGTAACCTCTAAACTTTACTTTCTAATTCCCCATATTCCTTTTAACATGTTTAGTCCTAAAAGGTGACACATTTTATTGAAAACACATTATGATCTATAGGAGTATAAACTGTCCTAAAGGATGACCATATTATGCATTCTATGGTGATGAATGCCTTTATTTACAATCTATCAACATTTATAATCTAGTCTATATTTCGGGACATCCTATCACTTCATACAGATATAAAAATAACTTCACATTGATATAAGAGTAACTTCACATATACATAAGGATATATATACTGCACTTTTAGTTAGGCTCAAAGTGTTATCATTAACATCCAACATCAAAACAATTCCTATTAACAAGGGTCAGCCAAATCTTATCATATTGAAGATACACAATGCTCGCACATCAACTTAGACTCGCACCTCAACTACTTTGCTTTAATAACTGAAATACTTATCTTTACTCCTTTTGGAGAGCTTGCAGCTGCATGTTTAAATGACTTCACTCCTCGTCCATTCAAATCCCATGCATCCGAAAATGAAACCAAACAATTTGATTAGTCAACTTTAACACCCACTTATTTCATGTTGATCCCATCAAGCCCGAGTGCTGTAACCTACAGCTCTGATACCACATGTCACATACCCGAATTTCATAAAAATTGAAAAACATTTAAAAAGTCTATTTACTCATAACTAGTATGTGGAAGCATGAATTTTTTGGCATTTTAAATCACCATTAAAATAAACATTTAAACATCTCACAATTATTTAATTACCAATTTAGAGAGTATCGTAGTACTTATATTTTCCAATTATCAATCCCTACATATCGTAATGTTATGTAACGACATAGCTCTATGATGTATCATTACCCAACTATGCAACCCCTTTCTCAGCTTTTAAACATTTATAAAATAAGAGAGCAACATCTTAGAATTATTTATTTTCTTGACAATGCATGTCTATATGACCAAACAATTCATTTGAATCATTCGATATTTTAGCTGGAAAACATATACTCAAATACTTTGCACAGTCAAAAGAGGAAACAACTCTTTATGACAACCATTTAGTAATTCCTGTATGCCACAAAATAGCAACCAAAATTAGATTTGCTCATCATATTCTTTGCATTTTGATGATTACACATCATCAATCATAAACCTCATCACTACTCATGATAAAATAAAAGTAAATCATTACTTACTTTCGAGCGATTTAGCTCAACTTATCTGCATAAGTGCTTTTATACTAAAAGTTCTTCTGGGTCATGCCATCAATCGAAGTTAAGATCACTTCCTGAAATGTTAGTATAAAGAAAAATTTCTTTGCTTCAGTTGCTCAACAATCGAACACATTATTTCCATAGAATTATGCGCATGCTGGTTCACTTAGCTTATGCATTTACTTCATCTTGACGTAAAACTCTTCAATATCCTTGGAGTGAGCCTGAGGTCGAATATGCTGAAAACATGTTAGCGTCAAAGCTTAAACACATATAGATTTATTTAGACTTACCATCTAAAGAATTTTAAAAGACTCCATGCTCAATCAGTTACAACAAGGTCAAAATTCTTTTTGTCAAACTATCAACAAGATCTTGATGCTCGTTAGTCCTTGTTAGCAACTGTAACTTACCCCACAGAGGTCTATCATAATATAATAAGGCTAGTTTAACCCCTAGGAATATTGCTTCCAAACTCATACAATAACACACCTTTATCCTGGAAATTTTAAACACCATAAGAATTTTTTTGGAATAAAGTACAATTGATATTAAGTAATGATAATCTTTAATCTTTTCACAAAATGATGATTTTCATAAGCAAGAATAATGTTTAATCATCCGAGCACAGTAATTAGTTCACAGCTTATACATGACTTGTATGTGGGATTCATTCTGATGCAAACTCTTTTTCTAACACATAAACATGTTAGTTTCATAATTAAAACAACTAATTGTACATAGATTCATTTCAAATTGAAGACATTTCTCAATAATTTTAGATGTTTAAAAGGTCTCATGCTCAATTGTTTACAAAAAGATTAGGATTCTCCTTCCCTTAAGTCAAACTCCTACTATTTACAAGATTCCTTAACTTGGTGCACAATAACCTTTATTCAAAAATATAACAGCTCTTACAATCATTTGCATTATAAATAAATAAATTCTGAAATGAAAGACAATTTTGTGAAGCAATAACATTCGGATTTTTAACAAGATGACAATACTTATCAACAGTGTATTCAAGTAACCTCTAAAATTTACTTTCTAATTCCCCATATTCATTTTAACATGTTTAGTCCTAAAAGATGACACATTTTATTGAAAACACATTATGATCTATAGGAGTATAAACTGTCCTAAAGGATGACCATATTATGCATTCTATTGTGATGAATGCCTTTATTTACAATATCTCAACATTTATAATATAGTCTATATTTCGGGACATCCTATCACTTCATACGGATATAAAAATAACTTCACATTGATATAAGAGTAGCTTCACATATACATAAGGATATATATACTGCACTTTTAGTTAGGGTCAAAGTGTTATCATTAACATCCAACATCAAAACAATTCCTATTAACAAGGGTCAACCAAATCTTATCATATTGAAGATACACAATGCTCGCACATCAACTTAGACTCGCACCTCAACTACTTTGCTTTAATAACTGAAATACTTATCTTTACTCCTTTTGGAGAGCTTGCAGTTGCATGTTTAAATGACTTCACTCCTCGTCCATTCAAATCCCATGCATCTGAAAATAAAACCAAACAATTTGATTAGTCAACTTTAACACCCACTTATTTCATGTTGAGCCCATTAATCCCAAGTGGTGTAACCTACAGCTTTGATACCACATGTCCCATACCCGAATTTCATAAAAATTTAAAAACCTTTAAAAACTCTATTTACTCATAACTACTATGTGGAAGCATGAATTTTTTGGCATTTTAAATTACCATTAAAATAAAAACGACATTTAAACATCTCGCAATTATTTAATTACCAATTTAGAGAGTATCGTAGTACTTAGATTTTGCGATCATCAATCCCTACATATCGTAATGTTATGTAACGGCATAGCTCTATGATGTATCATTACCCAATTATGCAACCCCTTTCTCACCTTTTAAACAATTATAAAATAAGAGAGCAACATCTTAGAATTATTTATTTTCTTGACAACGCATGTCTATATGACCAAACAATTCATTTGAATCATGCGATATTTTAGCTGAAAAACATATACTCAAATACTTTGCATAGTCAAAAGAAAGATAACTTCGATTTATACTTTAACTGAACCATTTTCCGTATATAGATGTAACTATAGAATATTCTCCAATATCAAATCCATAAAGCAACTAATGACGCAAAATAAAGGTACATTAGGAGTTATCAATTGCTAGATCATTCGCTTGCGTAAAGAAGGTCAACATAGACAGATTAGATGAAATGCACATGTACATCTTTTATCAGTTAATCGAACGAGGAGAACATCATAAGTGATAACAACATTATCATAATCATAAAGTGAACATATTATCATAAACATTTAAGAAAGAATTTAAGTACTCATATGCATAGACACAATGAGGAACACTTATAGGAAAACATAAGAGACCAAGGATAACGTGGTTCACCCATACATGGGCTACTCCACAAAGGTGTGTGCATCATCTTTATTTAATAAAAAGGTGGTTACATGCTGCAACCTGATAGTTGCTATACATACTTTTCACTTTCTAATAGCAATCTCTTATTAAGGGAGAGTTTCCCATAACTATGAGAATGTAGGAATTCACCTTTTTTGTCAAAGATCATACATATTTGTCGGTACATGGATTATTTACCTTATGAGAAATAAAATATCGTTTTTTTTATCCAATACATACTATTCTAAGAGTTACACCCTTCTTGACTTAAATTCATACAACCTATTTGTATGATGGAGATACGTATATATTTCTCAAACTATGTAACATGGTATATAACTCATATATTACATAACCAACACAAATGCATAAGGTATTTAATTAACCGAGTTAATATGGGGATCAACTAAGCTTTCCCTATCCCCAACATATATAAACATTACAAGTTCTCACAGAAGACAAAAGGAGCCTGCCTATGTAATACATGACTTAAAGGAAATCAGGTTTAGCATGCCATCAAAATATAACTTGGAAGATCTTTCCCAAGGAAAAGTAAATGCACAGCAACAATTAATACTCAGCATACATAACCTATACAAGGACCGGTAGTATCTAGCATGTAAATATATAATATATGTCATATTCAAAAATGTATATAGACCAGCGACCCTTCTCGGCACAATGCATAAAATAGCATATATAAGCAATGGATAGTATACAGGGATTAATTTCTCCAATGCGTCCTCAAGCACTGTGTAAAAGAAATCTAGAGGAAGTATATATATATATATAAATGTAAACATAATAAATTCAGCATGTAGACATATAAATGTGTAATCATTCAGCATGCAATAGACCTTCCCAACCTCTGCGCAATTTAACATAGTGTTGGGGATCTCTACGCAAGTAACCAATTTACATATAATCATCCTGCAAAATATTTAAATAGCCTGCCAAAAGAAAGGTATACCGGGATCCTTACCCAGGAATCTGCGCCATCGATTAGATAGCTTAGATATATGACCAACATATGGATATACAAGATGTCGTGTGGGATGTATAGAAGGACCGGCTACCAATGAGCCTTCAATACTCACAACATCAACAATATATTACAAAGAATCATAACATGCAGCAATGACCTATCCAATGGGAAAGTGTACGTGGAGTCTTCCCCCAAATCGGGATAGGAAAGATCAGTTAAGACCATACCAGCAATATATTATATTTTTATATCCCTAGGGTCCCATCCCCAAACCTCTGCGCAGTTAGCAATTAAAATATGCACATTCGGCTAGAAATATATGAGACTAGAACTTATGATGAGATACTTTACCCAATCTCTACTCAGGAAGCACATACTACGTACACATCAATTTTAATCAAAATAATAATTGTGATAAAGGAGAATGCCATCGATCCCAGTGGTAGTTCCTTGTTGCACTCTCACTTTCAATAAGAGAGGAATACTGATAGTAGACAAGTGAGAGGAGGATAGCACCTCCATTGCGCCCTAATCCACTCGATCATGAAAGCATTGAACAAGGAAAAATACTAACAACAATCACTTGGGAGGAGGCTCTCATCTCTATCACGCCCTTACCCCATTGCAATAAGAATTTAATATGTTCAAGCAAGCTTTGTATCCGTTAAATTTTCAGAATTTACTCTAATCTGATCTAGGATCTTAACTGAGAGAACAACATGTACAACAAATCTACACCATATCAATCATGGACACAATAATGCAAGCACACAAGAGACACAGAGTTTACTTGGGGAAAACCATAAAGGTGAAAACCCCCAATAACTTCCTCAGAGATAGATAGAGAAATGATACAACTAGAATATAAGAGATAGTCTTCTCCTAGCAGCAGAGCCTCCTCCCCCACAAGTGCGCCACTCTCCAAAGTGTGAGTGAGAGAATAGAATGTGTGTATAATGAGAGAGACACACTCTCTATTTATACACTAACTTGACTTGACATATACTCAACTAGGTTGGCCTCAACTTAACCACTTAACATAATGCTGACTGGGCCAACCCCCACTAGGGTGGTCTAATAACCCTTTGATCCACATGGCCGACCCCCAATAGGGTGGTCTAATAACCCTTTGACCCACATGACTTATACAGGGCCGACCCCAACAAGGTGGTCTAATAACCCATCAAGTATAAGTTACGACACTTACAATATAAATGACGACACTTTCGTATAGAGGAATAATAAAATCTCTATAGGAATACGATATACATATATGTGAAATACATTCCGAAGTTACATATACATCAACGCTCCCTCTTAACTAGGAAGGTATTTCTTGACACGGGTCTTCTAGCACAAGTCTTCTTCTCTGGATCATCGTCACTGGATAATCGTCATCGAGACATCATCATCATCACTACTACTGCTATCTCAATCAATCTCTGAATCTACTCATCATAGGAAGTTCTACAGAGACAGTCCTTTTTCATATTGGATGTAAGCCCACCACCTGCAGGTATTCGTCATCATTGGCCATACTGTGGAATCCTCAGGAATTATTATGTGGGTCACAAAACCTCGAAATATCATCCCAAGCTGTTATGAGCACACGGCTCTACCTATAGGATCTCCCAGGGCCATATTATATGTGACCTCACTACAAAACCTCGCAAGATCATCCTAGGCTGTTGAGAGCACACAGCGTGATTTATAGGATCTCCCAGGGACAGATTACATGTGGTCACCACAAAGCCTTGCAAGAGCATCCTAGGCTATTACGAGGAGACAGCTCTACCTATAGGATCTCCTAGGGACAGATTATATGTGGTCATGGAAAAACCTCGCAAGAGCATCCCAGGACTTATTACGGGCACACAGCCCAACCTATCGTATCTCCCAGGGACATATTATATGCCATAGGACAAACCTCAAAAGAGCATCTGCCAGATATCCCAGGGCAATATTATATGCCATAGCCAAAACCTCGAAAGACTATCTGCAGATCTCCCAGGGCACAAATTATATGTCCTCCCAAGCAAAACCTCGAAAGAGCATTTGCCAGATATCCTAGGGTACAAATTACATGCCATAGGAAAAACCTTGAAATACTATCTGCAAATCTCCCAGGGCACAAATTACATGCTTATCTGCACAACCTATTCCACAGCCACAGAGTAACAACTTGATACTCACCATACATCATCCTGATGTATACATGATCATCCTGATCATCATCACTGTAACATCCTGCTGCAAGTCATCTGGAGCAACATCCTGAAGCTCGTCATCCACGATCATCCTGATCATATCATGCATCTACTTGATGCATACCAAGTATCTACCTGATACATATCATCATACATGATCCACCTGATCATACATGATACATATCAACATACATGATCTACTTGATCATACAATGTATCCACCTGATACATATACATATACATGGTCCAAGCATCCAACATGATGCATATACAAAATACATACAAATGATCCAACCGATCATATCCAGCATCCAACATGATGCGTACATACATAAATGATCCAACTGATCATATCCAACATCCAACATGATGCATACATACATATACATATAAATGATCCAACTGATCATATCCAGCATCATCCCGATGCATATACAGAGCAGTAATTGGAGCATCATCCTGATGCTCATCATCTAGTGCTTACATCCATAGCCATGTGAAGGATCCTCCTTCCAACATGCTTGGAATGGCCTCTGCAAATGTGTCCATCACTTCTTCCTCGAAGTGTCATCAATCCGAAGAACACCAAGCCTCTCTCTGAAGTACTCAAACTTCATTCTGGCTAATGGTTTCGTCATCACATCTACAATATGCTCGTCCATCGCAATGTACAGGAGCTTCACATCTCTTCTCTACACCATATCCCTGATATAGTGATATTTGATCTCTATGTGTTTCGACCTGTCATGAATCACTAGGTTCTCGGATAGCTTCACACAACTCTGGTTATCACAAAAGATACCAGTAGCATCCAATGGGAGATCAAATAACTTAGACAGTAGCTTCTGTAGCCATACTACCTCACAACTAGCTGAACATGCTGCAGCATACTCTGCCTCAGCTATACTCAGTGCTACGCAAGACTGCTTCCTGCTAAACCAAGAGATCACACCTGATCCCATACTAAAGCAGCATCCAGATGTGCTCTTCCTATCTATAGCACTGCTAGCCCAATCTGAATCAACATAACCCTGTAGGTTAAACTTTTGATTCGCTTCATACTTGAGCCCATAATCCACTGTACCCTTCAGGTACCTCAAAACATGCTTTACAGCAACCAGGTGAACACTCCTCGGATTCGTCAGGAACTGGCTCTATGTGTTCACCGCAAAGCAAATATCCGGTCTCGTGTTCATCAGGTACATCAAGGACCCAATCATCTGATGATACATAGAGACATCAACCGGCTCAGATGAAGCATCACAAAGAAGCTTCAGATTCAATGCCATAGGTGTGTCCATGGCCTTGCAATCCATCATCCTGAACCTCTTCAGGATCTCTAATGCATACTTCCCTTATCCAAGGAAGATTCCATCTGCACTCTGCCACACCTCCATTCCAAGAAAAAATTGATCATCATCCCCAAGTTCTGCACATATATGACTCCCTATCCTGTGTCTCAGAACCAAGTGCCTGCTCCACATACACTTCTTCTTCAACTACACCATTCAAGAAGGTTGTCTTGAAATCCATCTGGTGTACCTTCCACTTCATCACTACAGCCATAGCAAGTACTGATCTGATGGAAGTGTATCTAGCTATAGGAGCAAAAGTCTCTATGCTACCACCTGCAGCATGCTTGATCTTGTAGATCCTCTTGGAAGTCACTACAGACTCCCCTTCCGGTCTTGCGACTGCATCCCAAACATCTTCATGATCGACTGGTACTCCTCGATCATGGCATTCTTCCCAGATCCTGGGAACTTCAATATCTTCAATATTTTCAATAGATAACTTTGTTTCTTGAACAAATGTTGTAGTCCTTATTTTGTAGGTGATGGTATACGATCTTTCCTACACAACAAGTTAAATTGCATGATTAGAAAACATCTCATAGTTTTCAGAACAAATTCTTACACATAAATAAATATGTCATACAGTCATGCAATTATCTTTAGCCAATGCTTCAATACAACATTTATCCATATCCCATAACTTTGTAGATGCCTTCCAATCTCTACCAGAACATTGTTCAGACTGTGCACAACTCCCAACATTTCAGCAAAGAGGTTTCATTCTAGATAAGTAGCAATGGAATGTTGTACAGTGCCATAGGCCACTTACCCATGTATATTAGTAGTATACTGTTCATCAATGCAACTATCCTAATATGCATAATACACAACCTAATTCTAGGAACATCAGTATATACATTATTGAACAATATTATTTAAACAATGAAATATGCAAGTAATGACAATTCAAATACTTATCTTTGTTTGATTGTTGGGTTGACTCCCTCTCAATCTTTGCTTCTTTTTCTGCAACTCCATTTCGATGTGGATTGTGAGAAGTGGCCAACTCCCTCTGAATATCTGTATCCTTGCATAAACCACTGGAGTGTACTCCCTCTTGATCTTTGCTTCCTGGATTACTTGTCCTTGAACTTATATTCATTCTCGATCCCTATGCATGCTTGTTAGTATCATCATTGTGTTATCCTCTAGGTCTCATACATAATCAAACATTCATTAGTATAATCTTAATATTATCAAAACACAATAATCTCAAGCATGTATAGTCAGGATCAATTCAAACACAGATAATAAACATTAGTATTCAAGGTTTCAAGGAAGTCTTCTTTTATTCATACTTATTCTTATTTGATCATAGGACTCTTATGGTTAGTTAAATCATCAATAAAGATAAGAGATATAATATGCATAAAACTCGTGATTACTCAAACCTATACCTTCATGATTCTTCTAGTTAGTCATATCATCAATTATGGTAAGAAACATAATATGCATACAACCATGACTATTCAAACCTATGACTTCATGAATAATCATTATCAACAACACAAAAGTATAAGATCCTAACACAAGGTAGGATTCTAGCTTGATATAGGAAAAACATACTTGGATTAGCATGCTAGCTAGTTATGTCTAACATACCCACATAATGTCTTCTGGTTCTCTTCAGTGACTTGTGCTAGTAACCTGCATATCTCATAGGTTAACCATTATAGAACCAAGTTATACATACCTCGTAAATGGATCTTCTATGTGATCCATGATAATGGATGAATCTTTGTCTTCATGTCATCATGATCTTGAACTAGAACATGATTTGTCTTTCTTGGTGTACCTTTCATGTTAGCGGACAACATAAACCTCATACAACCCCATAATGCATTAGTACAATCATAAGGGTCAACACCCTAATGAATGCATTCATAATTTTGTTAAGGTGATATGACAAGTCTAAAATCAAGATTGTTTTAACCGTAACAACATGAAGACAAACATATCATAAACTTAATCATGAACAAATCTCGAGACATACCTGGATGAGTCATACCTGTCGAGATTGCTTGAAATCTTCTTATGTAAGGCCTTAGCCTCATCTCCCTCTAAAACAAGAACTTCTTCACTTATGCAGGTGACCAATCCATCATCTTCTAGGATTAACCCAATCCACTTGATTTGCAGGAACTGGATCTGGAGCTATATTAGGGTTTGTCAGAGAAACACCAAAAAAACAAACATTGAATTTCAAACTTTAGAAAGGGTAGAAATATGTGCCTTGATGAGCTGATCAAGTTGGTATATTCAAAATTTGAAAACTGCAAAGTTTCACCCCTCGAAATTGCCTTTTAGATTTCTGGATTCACTAAGGAGGACCTTGGATTAGGGTTTGAGTTTCCCGGAGCTTCACCCAACCAAAATATTTGATTCAAATCTCTAAGCTTTGATTTGTCTGAGGAGCTTCTAGCCGTGGTCACAGATTTCCAAAATTTCAATTTTTAGCAGAAGCCCTAATTTTCCATCTTTCCGATCAAAGTCCCGAACTCGGGTTTGATCAAGCCTGGCCTTCTTCCCAACCAAAAAATCATATCTTGGTCTCTAAATTTTGATTTTGATGAGTAGCATCCAGCCGTGGTCTCTGATTACAAAAATTCCAACTTTCTCTGAAGCCCTAAATTCCGGAAGCCATGAATGAAGGTACTAAAAAATAATTCTGTTTTGACAGAAATATGTACTTGATTGTTTCTGGTGTAACTCTGAACTTTTCGATCCACAAGGTTTGAAAAATTTTCTTGCGATATCCTGACCTATTATATTTCCATTCCAATAGGTTTGACCTCAAATGGATTCTCTGAGAGAGACTTACGCCAAGTGTCATAACGTGACTTGTTTATGGGATAATACAGGAGAGCGAACGTGTACGACGTTCCACGTGTCACTAGTTCAACTTCGGCCTCTTAAATTTTTTGCTAAGATAGTACAGTCTGTTTAATACCTGTCAGTTTTTACAACATTGCATTTGGAGCTTCTTAGCCCAAGTTATGACCTTTTTCCCAAGGTCACCTGATGTTTACTCAGATCTGGAAGAGGCAGAAACCCTATATCGTACAAATCATAAATCACAAAATACAACAAATTAGAGGTTTTCCTTTGGACAAAAAGTGCATGGGGATTTTATCTTCGACCTGTAAAAGTTTCAGATTCGAACACTTCACCAAAATGGATTTATAGAAAAAGTTCTACGATGACTGGTTTTTTCTATATCAAGCCCTAGCATCGTAAGTGCAACAAGTGTCATACATGCCATATCATGCCTTCTTTCAGGCTAGCTCTGATACCATGTTAAATTTTCAGAATTTACTTCAATTTGATCTAGGATCTTAACTGAGAGAATAGCATGTACATCAAATCTACAGCATATCAATCATGGACACAATAATACAAGCACACAAGAGATGCAGAGTTTACTTGGGGAAAACCATAAAGGTGAAAAACCCCAATAACTTCCTCAGAGATAGAAAGAGCAATGATATAACTAGAATACAAGAGATAGTCTTCTCCTAGCAGCAGAGCCTCCTCCTCCACAAGTGCGCCACTCTCCAAAGCGTGAGTGAGAGAATAGAATGTGTGTAAAATGAGAGAGACACACTCTCTATTTATACACTAACTTGACTTGACCTTTACTCAACTAGGTCGGCCTCAACTTAACCACTTAACATAATGCTGACTGGGCCAACCCCCACTAGGGTGGTGTAATAACCCTTTGACCCACATGACTTATACAAGGCCGACCCCAACAAGGTGGTCTAATAACCCATCAAGTATAAGCTACGACACTTACAATATAAATGACGACACTTCCGTATAGAGGAATAATAACATCTCTATAGGAATACTATATACATATATGTGAAATACATTCTGAAGTTATATATACATCAACAATATCTAATCGTCAAAACCAGGAAATAGAGTCCTTAAAGAGGAGCACCCTCCTCTATCGATAGGGATTTAGTTTGCAAAACTTAAATGAAATGAAACTGGGAGTTGCATCCTCAAACAAGAGCACACCACTTCAGTTACATACAATTCCCCATTCATAATCAAAATTGTTAATAAGAAAACTTATCTAAGGGATACAACCAAACAATAAACAAGAATAAATGTACTCACATCAAAATGGTATCCTTTGGGCACTAGGCTTTTTTTTTTATAGCAAAACCCTTTGAGAGTGGGTTCACGCCCCTTTCCCCATTCATTCGCCCAGATATCAAGCAAGTCCAGCTGTGTGTTCTGCATAGCAATCTACATGCAAAAATAAACCTACGAAAATATATACAGGGATCGGCTCCCTATGAGTCATCCCTTTCCCACGGCCTCTATGCAAAAACAACGCACAAGCAAAGCAAAAATAAAGGAGAGAAAAAAAATAGAGTCTACAGGGATTTCTCAAAATATAAGCGCATTCATTCCAATTACCTTCAGCATTAGATATATCCTAGCAAAAATACATATAATACATGAAACCAAAAATGCATATAAGGATATGTCTTCGATCTTGTTGAATGAATTGAGATACATGGATCGATCTCCCCAGGTCTCCCACGTAACACGCTCTGTTCAGTAATTAAATTAACTCTGTGGGACAGGGATCTTTTTCCCATTAAAAAGGAACCAAGCCTCCCCCATATGATACATGCAGAACATGAAATAATACACCCCCGAAAGAGAGCCAACGACCAAAAATAAAAACACTCCCTACTCTATCTAGCTTAAAGCAATCTATCAAATCATTACAGGAATTTTATTGAAGAACGCCTAGATTCAATATCCATGCTTTAATTTATTTATAGTAATCGTGTTGGCAGATAAATAATCATCATGATAGTAGCAACTATAAGAATTCATCACAAAAAATCACAACATTTAAGCAAGGAAACACAATCGTAGAAGCACACTGGGTCAAGCTCCAGGATGTCCCTATTTGTTGAGATCAACAACTATATGAGCACCGGGTTTAGTCAATGGAACTGGTTTGGCGGAGATCAATTACATAAATAACATACAATGTTTAAGCAACGGGATCTAGCTCCACTTGAAACATATGCATCGTTACCAGACTCAGATCACATAAGGATAATCATCCAAATCTCAGATAAAAATATTTAAACTCACAAATATACCTGTGTTTCCTCACACAACCACCGATCGATTCGCAGGAAACATTCCCATCGCTCCTCTCCTCCCTTCAGTTCCCCAACAGATATAGAATGATTGTGTCAATACCTAGAGACTTTTCACCTTCCGTTAAGCTATTCATATATAAAATACCCAGGGTGTTTCATGCTTCCTTCCAGGGCAGGTGATGAAAACATACCCATGTATCAATGCAATCCAAATACCCCTATCTAACATAATTGGTTCTCCCCCATCTTAATGCCTACCAGCTCTAACTTTTAGCTAGCGAATAATAAAACGTGGAGGTGAGGGCGTTACGCCAAGAGTACCACTCCTCGTAGAAAACGAAAACAATACAAGTGGCAGCCCTAAAATTAAGCCTTGCTCCATCCCAGAGATCACTAGCCGTATCCTCAACTTACCAACGTTACGTTTCCAAATTTGATGACATGTCCTCTACTAAGTTTAACTTTCACTCACCTTAAAATATATGTATATATGATATAATATCCATTACTAATAAAAGATTAATATCCAACTTATAAATCTGCAGCTTTATATCCAACTTATAAATCTTCCGTTGTCTCCCCATCGTGGGGTATCTCATGTGACGAGGAGCACACGTTCTCCACTTAATTCGCCACTCTTACCATTCGTTCCCATTTTCGAGCTCCTTTATCAAACACTTATATATTCAGATACGTGGGATGTAATTAAAACATAGCCCTCCATAGGATTTCATAATTTAATGATTCTACTCAACCATTTTTCTCATGGATAATTATCTTTTTCCACATATATGTATTTAATAGTTATTATAACTATTATTTGCCTTTCTTAAGGCTATGAAACACACTCATTTTAATCATAATAATTTAATAATGCCCTCAACTATAATCCTATATAATTGTAAATATATATATATGATATCTCCCGCTACACACATATATATAAGGTCCATTTTCATGGCTTATTCATAATAGGATTAGGACAATTAGGTCAAAGTATCTTAATGTCAAATGGCTTCATCATTTATCATAAGACTTGTTACTTAAATCTTTGTCGCAAGTCACCCAATTTTTATAACAGCCGTTAGATTTTCCCTTTAGGATGGTAGGTTAATGCGTAGAATTAGGTCAAAGCCGCATAAGTTTACTATTTAACTATAGTAGTTTAGGTCTTCTACTTAGGGCTAAACTCTATTTGTGTGGCGCCCTAAGATTCTCATGGCTTGTCTGCCATCTCATCTTTTCTTTTGGATGGGTTTAGTCGTTTATCGTTTAGTCGTATATACTATTCTTATCTGTGTAGTCTTAACTAACACTTAAAATCATGATACTGACTCGAGGTCCACTGGTCGGGGCCTTGGCCTTGAGCTCCTCACCACGGCCTATTTACATAATTACAATTATTTTACAAAAATAATAATAATAATTAGGGTTAAATTGGGGGGATGTTACATCATGAGAATATGGTGGGTACCTCAATCTGTCGGTTGGTTTGGCTTGGTCTAAGTCGAATGTCATCAATCGTGAGTCATTAGGGTCTATCGCACCGATGGAGGATAACAACAATTTCCTCTGTGTAGGACAGTTCTTTAGGACTTCCAAGGAAGACATAACAGCGGGGGACTGCGCTAGATCTTCAACAATATTATAATTTGATGCGGCACGAGTGTTAGGATTGTTGTTTATCCATCGTAGTGGGAAGCAAGGGGCTTTAGGGGCCCCATCCCCATGTGGCGGGGGTATGCATAAGGGCTGATCTGTGGAAAGAGCATTAGTAGCAGTATCAATGGGGGAGGTTTCAGGGTTGGGTCTGTATTGATTTCGACGCATTTGAATATTAATGTCTATTGGTGACATCATGAGAATATGGTGGGTACCTGAATCCATCGTTTGGTTTGTCTGTGTAGCATATGTGATCTGCTGAGGTGGTTGTGCAGTTCCTTGAGGAGGAGGTAGTTGTTGGGTGTTTACTACTCCTTACATGGGCAAGGGATTCTGCAGCACCATAGGTGGTGGCTGGGGGTTGGGTTGTGTAGGAGGAGCATCCTATCCTTGGCGTTGGGTGTCATCCATCCAAAGTTGATGGGCATGATCTAAATGAGGAAAATTGTGAGTATAGTGGCCCTAGACCCCACATATCGAATAAGGATGATTCGTTCGTAGATTAGGATTCTTTCCCCGATGAGGTGGTCTGTTAAGGTTTTGTTCAGGTGGGGCAGTGTTGTTGTTATTGGGGGGGTTTGGTTGTTGACCACCTTGGTCTTGAGGTTGGTTATTCCTACGGTTCCGTCCTCTCCCCCTGTTTTGTTGGCCTTGTTGGTTGCGTTGCAAAGGATGGTTTTGTTGTGGGTATTGTTGGGCATAAAATTTCCCTTGGGGGTTGGGAAGATTCTGTGGCTGAGCAGGTGGTGGAGGTGCCTTTTGCGAGTAGTAACCAGGATGTGCTTGAGGTTGATCCGGTGCTGGTGGGGTCGGTGGTGGATGATAAACTGGAGGAGCTTTTGGTTGCGTAAATGGGGCTTGCAGAGGGTATTAAGCCGGCTGAACTTGGGGCTGTCAATGTGTTGGATGAGGTGGATGTTGATAAAAGATGGGTTGCCCCATAGGAGGATTATAAGGTGAGTTTACATGGCCATAACAATGCTATGGGCATGATGGTCCATGATTATGAGGAGGTCAAATGACTGGGGCGTATGATGTAGTCGCTCTAGAATGGGATGTTGCACGCGAAATATCAGAGCCATAAGGAGTGGGCATAGCCGTGTATGGTTAGGTGCGTGATGCTACATGCCCGATGATGTCGTCGGTGACATGGGATGCTCCCGGGGCATCGCTCTGAGAGGCGTCGACGTGAGGGTTGTCCAGTAAGGTAGAGTATAGGTAGTCATATTGGGCATAAATAAGATCAAATTGTTGGGATTTGAGGATGGCTTCTTCCTCAGACTGAGGTCGCTCAGAGGCCACATCTTTTGCGATGGTTGGTATGATAGACTTCAGGAACCAATCTACGAAAATACGATCGTCCAACTTGATCTTACATAAAGTACACCGTTTACGCCACTCATGGATGTGGTCCATGATATGAGTGGCCGTATTTTGTCTACAATATAAGAAGATCTATACACCGACATCGTAACGAATGGGAAGCTAGAATAATTGTACTAAAGTGGAGGAAAGGGATGTGAATGTAAGGTGGGTCCCATGAGGTTGGTCAATATACCACTTGATTGCCTCTCTAGTAAGGGTTCGTTGTAGTAATCGAAGGCGAATCGAATCGTCCACGATGGAGTTAGAGGAACACCATAAGTGGAAAGACATGATATGATTTTGGGGGTCTTCTCCCCCTTTTCCCTCGAATTTGGGTATGTCCGAAGAGAGTTTGGTGGGAATAGGAGGCCATGTAGGATCATGTCTTATAGGATCATTAGTCAATCTAGCCAAGTATGGGAGGTTAAGACTGGCCATAAATGGAAAACTAGCAGGAAGATGTGGCAGGGGTGGTGGGAAAGGTGGGTTTTCCATGGTGAAAATGGTGTGGCCACTACCCCTAATGTGTGGGGCAACGGTATGGGCCATAGCGGCAATGGTGGGGCTGCTTCCCCCAATGTGTGGGGCAACAATGTGGGCCATAGCGGTAATTGTCGGGCCGCTATCCCCAATGTGTGAGGCAACATTATGGGCCATAGCGGCAATGGTGGGGATGTTTCCCCCAATGTGTGGGGAAACGGTGTGGGCCACAATGACAACGGTCAGGTCGTTGCCCCCAATGTGCAAGGCAACTGTGTGGGCCATAGTTGCAATGGTGGGGCCACTACCCCTAGGTATGCTACTAATCACCAATGGATTTGTATTGGTGACCAATCCACTCCATATAGGAATGGATGTGGTGGTGGGGATGTTAGGCATAGGGCCTATAGATGACATGATGGGGATAGAAATTGATGTGGTAGGTGGGTGAGTCATGGGTCCTTTGCCGACCATCCCGCCGAAAAAGGCGTTGGACATCATACTAGCCAAGGGGCTAGATGGAGTGATGTATGTGTTGTACTCCGGTTCTGAGTCATATATGCTATAAGGAGCATCTGGATCAGGTGACGAGGCTCTACGTTTGTGGTGAGGAGAGCCAAGTAAACCGTGCTGCGGGAGTTGGCCCTGTTGGCGTCAAGAGTAGCTTTGGGACTCAATGATGATGATGACGGTATTCCGGGTGAGGTATGGTGAGTGGAAAGCTCAAAAAATACTAGTGCAACCATGTGTACACAAGGAGAGCATAAAAAGTACGGCACTCAGGCCAACAACAATGCTCAAAACGGTTGTTGCAACAGTTGTGCTACAATCTAAAGGAGCGACAATAAAAATGGTCAGAATACCAACAGAAAAGGCTCCTAAAAAGTGAAAAAAGGTGTACTTACTAGACTTAGGGGAGGTAAGGGAGCATGAAAATGCCTAACTAAAAGGTATGCTGGTTCGAACTAGACCTATCCTTTGTAGGGTGATGAAATCCCAGTCGGACAATACTAAAATTAGAACCAAAGGCTAATGATATCCCCCTAATGGGAGGGACACTGGGTAGATAATCCTAGAAGAAAGGCTACTAAGATACCCCGTTCATGACATGTCTAGAAAGGTGAATTTGTGGCTCTAGTACTGTCACCGTGTGGGCGTAAAAGTAACACCACACGCAGACAATGAGTAGGTAGCATTCAGTTACTGAATGGATTGTGGTATTCCACTCAGGCCTCCGAAGCCAGTCTCGCCACTTCAACCCTCCTAAGGGAGAGGCCTTTCCAACAAATTGGTCGTAAGCGTGTCAAAAATTACTAGGGGATTTTGGTACCCTAGATGACAACAACTATGTCTCAAGTATAAGCGACAAAGGGGTGTTATTTGGATACCTATCCCCCTTGTCCTACCTAGCGACAAAATTCTTCTATGTTCTCCAAGTGGGGTTAAACGTTGGTTGAGTTAAATAGTTTTTTAGGGCTCACTTGAGTTAGGTGATAGAGTGTGCACAATGATAATGTTGGTAGCTAACTAGCAAGTAAAAAAGATTGCATTTAAATGCTAGAAAAATGACATAATGCTGAAATTGATTGTTTTTGACAAAAAAAAAAAAAATTTTAAATAACAAAAGTAGTGAAAATTTGAAAATCAGGGCACGGCTATGGGCTGGATCTACATGGTGTCTAGTGCAAGTTTTGGGTTGGTGAGTGCGGTGTGCAGTGCAAAGGTAGCATGCCGTGAACTACAGTGTGCATCGCATGTCTCGGACCGATGTGTATGGTGTGCAGTGCGACAGCAGCGCGTCAGGTAGTGTGGTGTATAGCGCAGCAGGTAGTGCGGTAGGAGCGCGCTAGGCAGTGCGGTGTGCAGCGCGGTAGGAGTGCGTCGGGTAGTGCGGTGTGCAGCGCGGTAGGAGTGCGTCGGGTAGTGCGGTGTGCAGTGTGAGTTTTGAAATGAACCACGCAGCATGCAGCACGAGTTACAGCGTGGATGGCGCAATGTGCAGCGCGCGGTGCAGTGGGTTCTCTACGGTTGGGGCCGCGGAAATGGCAAGGTGGGGAGCAACTAGGACCATGCAGGTGGCGGGGTGGTGAGTGACAGGGACCACACAAGTGGTAGGGTGGTGAGTGACTCTATCCGTGTGTAGAGTTTGGACCACGGGTAGGCTCGTGCAGACCGCGATATGGACCATGAGGAGAAATGGGTAAGCTACCATTTAGAACCGCATGCAGATGCTGGAAAGGTGTGGTATGCACCGCGTACAGACGTTGGAAAGCTATTCTTTTGACTGCAACAAAGGGATAAAGATCCGAGTTGAAGACCACGCAAAAATGGTGAACAGCCACAGTGCAAGCCACAACTGTGAGGAAAAAAGAAGCAGTTTTATGCATGGAAAACGATGCAAACTGGTTGCACCCACACAAAAAAAATGCGCAGGCCTATAACTAAGTAGATAAAACCAAAAAACAAAACATTTAACAAATAACAATGAAAGCTACAACTGTCGGAGAAGGGTTCAGACAGTAGAGTCGCCAATCTGTATCTGGGGTTTTCACCCCTGCCTGTGCAAAAGGGCACCTACTAAGGGAAAGGACCCTTCGTAGCAAGTTAAAGGGAAGTGATCAAGACTAAACTAATCATAAAAACAACAAATAATCTGATCTAACATTTGCATGAGATTAAAAACAACTTAAAGCAATAAACAATGGATTTCCAAAGCAATGTGACAAATAATCTTTAACTTTTTGTATTATGGGCAAGCAAGGGCTTGCAAAAAATTTACCTCGAAGATGAGGTTGGTGAAGCTCTGACAGTGTGTTCCGAAGCTCCTTTGGTTCCGTACTCTCCTCCTTAATGCTTTTGGTGGTGGCTAAGATTTCTATCTTCTCAAGGGAGGCCAAAGATCAAAGATGGATAGCTAATGGTTGACAAACTTTTAGCAGCATAAGGGTAGAGTAGTTGAGCGATCTTTGAAATGAGGGGCCTCCACCCCTTTTATAGACTTAGGTTAGGGTTTTAGGGATTTTTTAGGGTTTTTTCCATATTTTCTCTTTTTTTTTCTTTTGAGTTTTATTCCCAATTATTTTGATTTTGACCCTCTTTTGGGGTTTTGGTATGTTTTTGAGGGAATTTTGAATATTTTGATACCCATTTGGGTTTTTTGGGGTTTTGGAGGCTAGGATGGTAGCAAATTTGGTCAATAAAGGTATATGTCCAAAGGGATGAGCTGGTGAGTACTTTTTTGGTGTTAACAATCTTCAAAGGTATCCACCACAGTAGTGGATGATGTAGTCAGATATGTTGTTGTAACCAAAAGGGGTGTCTAAGTGACAGCAGGGCTAGGAATAGACACATCAACTTGAGATGAGGTTTGGGAAGAAGGGGAAGATTCACTAGTTGACGGTATAGTGGTTGATAAAGGAATGGAAGCAAGAAATTCCTGTGGTGGATCCTGAATGTTAACAACTGATGGTGAAGAAAGAGGTAAGGGGTATGGAGCATTAGTAACAGAGGGTAATGAAGGAGATGGAGGTGATTGCAGAGGGACAGTCGAAGACTGGAATTCTGCAAAATTTGAAGGAGAAATAAGGAGTGGAATGGTCAAAGCTGGAGGTGTGGAAGTGAACAATGCATCAAATAGCTGAGACATGGTAGTTAGTGGTGTTACCTCAAAAGTTGTGACAAGTGAAACTTCTGCTGACGTAAATGATGTGGTTGTTGTTGTTGTATCAAGAGCAGTAGAAACCTGAGATATACCTTCACCTGAATAAGGTTCATCCATAACTATAGTGTCCAGTAAATCTGAGACTTCCTATGAAGATTCAGTGATTTCTTCTAACACATGTACAGGAGAAATTACTTCACCCTCTTCATCACTATCAATATCAAAAGTAGGAATCTAAGACGAAGCAGTTATAAGCTTTTGTCTTATGGCTAGATTATTTACCACAATGACCTGTACATCACTTACTGATTTGGATGGATTGTCCTCTTTGGTATGCAGTACTGAGGTCATTTGTACAAGTTCCTTCTTCATATGTTGAGAAGTTTGGATAAATACTTTAACTTGATCAGAAATCTTCAGCTAAGAAGACTCCTCCATAAATCCTTTGCCTTTATCAACACGAGGGTAAGTCAGCATGAGATCGGTTTTAGCCTTTTGAGCTTCTTTCTCTTCTCTTTCCCTTCTTACCTGCTCTAACAAATCAAATTCCATTTTCCTGAAGAATCTGGCTATGTTCATCCTTGCTTTTAGCTTTTTCCAAGACTTCAGAAAAGGTGTCAACTCACAAGTAGATGGAGTCATATGGGAGATCTTCATGTTCATAGCTCATCTTCACGTGATTGTGCTTGAAATGAGCATTTAGGAATTTCTTAGGATCACGTCTTCTTTTAGGAGTGTATCCTAATTTTAGAGAATCAATCTTATTACCCAACACTTGGGCCCAAGTGGAAGTAGGGATAGCAAAAGCTCCAAGGTTCAAGGGGAATTTAGGCCATCCTCTCCTCTTGGGACCTGTAAGTTTCAGGTAAACCCCTTCAATAATAGTATGATAGGATACTTCTTCAATTAGTAGCCTATCTGGAACAATTCTAGGAAACAGGTGAGCAGCGCTGCTTCCCCGGATCCTGACATAGAAGAAAGATTCCCCTACATACCAATATCCAACAGTGGCAATGAACAGCTTGGCATCAGTTGAGAAAGCTGGTGCATCTTTCTTGAATATCTTGAGATAAATGGTACCAAGGAAATGATCACAAATGTCATATAACATGGGCATATAGTTATCCTCCCATAGTGTAGAATGATATATATGAACAGGGGGAGTAGCAGGGGTCTAATTCCACCCCATGTTGGGATATGGAAATTCAGCACATAACACATCCATCACATAAGATGACAGAAAGAAAGAGGGTCTCTGTGTAGTAGGGGACTTTTGATACTTCTCAATTGCAGTTTTAAGCTCCAAAGACAAAATAGAAGCCCAAGGAAAAGATTCACCTGTAGTTAAGAAATGATGAGCCACATGAGCCCATTCAGCTTTAAAGATTGAGGAATTAGGAAGGCCATACAGCCGAGAAAGTATAGCTACCAATAAAGAGTAGGGTTCTTTAAACCATGACATTGGGTATAAATTATCAGGACTACGCATGAAGCTGGCTGGTTTGTGCATCCAGTATTTAATCATTTCATTGAAATTAAACCTAGTGTTTGTAGAGTCCAGGAATGCGGCATTGAGAATCTGCACAGGTGTTCTAGGGGAAAATGCCTTGATAAATACCTCAGGACAAAATGTGGTTAACTATGAGCCCGCGCTATCATTGAATGAGCGATATTTAGGGTTAGCATGTTGCACTATCCACTTCACTGCATTAGTATAAAACAATATAGCAGGTCTAGCAGCAATTGCATGAACTTGGGAGTTTCTAATCATTGGCCTCGCGGTCATTCTCTATGTCAGATAGGTCATCGTTGTCGAATATGGAAAATATTTTAGACTAGTCCACTTGGTAGGTTTCAGTGATTTTGCCACTAGTGTCTGAGAAGATGCCAAAATTCGGGTCCTTGTTCAATTGGTCTTTTAGGGCAATCTTAGAACATGTGTCTCCCGACATGTTGGCAGACTGGAGAAATTCTGATGAATGAAGGAACAACCATAAAAAACAATCCAAAACGATTAAAAATGTAAATAAATAAAGAAACATATAAAACCAACCTGTTTCAGATGAAAATGGCGGGCAAAGGACCGTTGGTAAAACCTCAGAGTAAAATTCAAGTAGCAGGGTAATTTTCCAAATTCGAAAATGGTAAGGAAAAATAAGAAAACTAACCTATTTAATAAATTGAATGGGTAAAATCAAAGCCATCAGAACTAAATCAATCAACGACTGCGATCAGTTATTAATATTTATGGGAAATAAACTACGGGGCTTGGTTTGGTAGGCATGTACATCGTCCCCGCAATCTGCAATTCACAATTGCGGGTTGTGGGTTGTGGGATCGAAACTACGTTTATTGAATGAAAGATAACTCTGCAATCCGCAATCCGCAAATTGCCGGTTGCGGGTTGCGGAACTGCAAAGTTCAAAATTTTATTCAACAGCTTTCCACAATCCACATAAGCGGGTTGCGGGATGCAGGAACGAAAACAACCTTTAATATGAAAGAAACTTTCCTCAATCTGCAATCCACAATTGCGGGTTGGGGGTTGCGGAAACACACAACGCATTTTTATTCAAATCTCTTTCCGCATTGCGCAATCCACAATTGTGGGTTGCGGGTTGCGGAACGAAAATCTCAACAAAATATTTACACAGTCTTCCCACAATCCGCATTTGCGGGTTACAAGTTGCTCGATGACAAAATTCCGAAAAAGAAAAACAAGCCCCCCCCCCCCGCAATCAGCAATTGTGGGATTGCAAGGTTGCGGGCTAAAAAATTACCTTTTGAAAGAATTCAAGGCTTCCCGCAACTTGCAAAAAACAGTTAAAAACTATGAATTTTCAAAGGGAAAGCTCTAATTTCAATCAAAACAATGCAAAGGCATAAAATCCTAATAAAGATGATAAAATTCCAAAATGAAAGAGGAATTTAAAGCATTACCTTTGCATTAAAAAAAATCCATGTTTCCCATGTTCCATTAGAACATGGGATCTGTTGTACCTACAACAGTTCCCTTGCTAGTGAAAAGCCACAAAATTAATTGATTTTCCACTATGTTTCATGATTTCCATGCCCATATGAAAAATCATTACCCAGGAGTTTTGTAGTGACTCCACCATCACTGTGATGTTGTTCAACATTTCCCTCCCTTTAATAAAGGTGGTTTGATTCAGTGAGATCATTCCCTCCATGTATGGTGCCAATACCTTTGTTGTTAAAATGTAACCAAGAGAAATCAAACATGAGGGTCATAGACATGGAACCGAGATGAAATTTCCACTATAACAAAAACACTTTATAATATGATATAAATGATATTTCCATGGATGCAAACCTAGAGGTATTTTTTGTTATATAATTATCAATTTTCTTCATTATTTGTATATGAATGACTATGGGAAGTATCATATTATTATACTATTGATATTGATATTGTAGCAATTCGATTGTTATTATTTGCAGCCCGGGACTATTCTGCATGGGTTTGCACGTATGCATTATTCTTGGAAGAGCATCTAGAATGCTTTAGAGTTTTGAAGTGTGATGTAGAAGATGAGCGGTTAACATAAAAGGCATCAAATGGACATGATAAGGTATGTAGTGTTGTGGCATATTTAGGCTTGAATGTAAAGTATATTTAACTTGCTCCTTTTTTATCACATTGACGATATATTTCTTGTTTTACCATTGTTCACAGGGTCATAAAAGAACAAGAGACTTGGATACTTACGATTTGTTAGAGCATCTCCCTGCCTTGCAACAATTACTCTGCCACCTTGTTAGATTCCATGTATTGTGTGATAGTGTTGAGTTTTTAACAATTATTGGAATCCATCAGTAACAACACTATTTCTTCTATGTTTCTTTTAAAATTTGCATAATTCTTTTGGACATTTCTCAAACTTTTCTTACCCAATTTATTATATTGCCATGGTGTTTTTATTGCTTTAATTACATTTAATCCATTATTTTCATTTGGAGGGAGTAGATGTTGGAAACTATGTAGTGCAAGCCAAATATGCTCAGCACTTGTAAAAGTCACAAAGAATCTAGGTGGACCAAGCTACCGTTTCATAGAAAATACATATTTTTTCATGTTTTCAAAGTAATCATGCGATGTTTGTTCTTCTTTTAGGAAGTGATATGCAATTGGAGATTTAAGGATTTGTTCAAGATTTTTTTTGCTTAATATCTTTCACCGGAAGTTTGTTTCCTTTCAGTTCTTCTTTGCGAATAGATATCCATGCAAAGCTTGAGATTTGTTTTATAATAATACGAACTTCCTTGGAGAACATATTTGTATTTTCCAATTCAAAATCATTAGTCATATGCATAAGCTCCCAACGTGCTAATTGTTGATAAGAGAATTAGTCCAAAATGTCTTCGGGTCGACTACCTCCAAAGAAAATTGTGGTGAAATTTAGTTCTTCGGAAAATTTGTCTTGGAATATGCTTAATGTTAGAAATTTTTGTGAAGGTGCAATCTATATGATTTTGTTTTCTAGGTCATCTATCAAATGATTCTATCCATATCCACGTATCATTGATTCATATATTTGTTCTATTTCTTTGTCTTCTTCAACTATATCTTGTATTTCTATATCTGTAGAAACGTTAGTCTCTTATTTAATGTCTTTGTTAAATATCTCTTGTAAGTCACTCTTGATGCTTATGCTTTCATTTTTCTAAAGTGTTTTTTTTCACAAGTCATTAAGAGAAGCCATGATCGGGTTTCATCTAACTTTTCAAGGTAAATAGGCATTGTTGTATTCCAACTTTGTTTTTAACATTACTGCAATTGTCATAATGTCAAATAGACTCCTTGGCAATGTTGCTTGGATTTTATCCAAGTCTACATGGATGCTAAATATTGTTCCATTGAGACCTACTTGGGCTCTTTTGTACCCAAGTTTTCTTATTTTTGCAAAGGCCATTCTTAGTGATACTAGGCATTATTCCAATGGGGTCAAGCTAGGACATAAGGTATTTGTTAATTATGATGAATTTGCATTTGGTTTATAATACTTTTAAAGTGGATGACCACAAGCTTAAAATTGAATATATAGAGAGGATGGATCGACAAAATTGGGGTTCAGCGCAACACATTGCTTCAAGGCATGTTCAAGGGTGTTTAAAAGAGATGATAATTACAAGTGGTAGGGTAGAGAGAACACTAGGTACATAGATTTATCTAATGATTGTTGCTGACTACATTGGTCATGGGTGTGTGCAAGAAGATGAGGGTCACTTTAGATGCAATCCTAATTTTTCAAAACTCGTTTCTGATACATAAAAACATAACGTGTTTCTGATACTTAGCACTTGGTATGGTAAAACCCGAGCCTGACATGTCATTAGACATGTAGGTTAGGTAACCATAACGCATAAGCGTTATAGAAGTACAAAACGTGTATGCATTATGTAGTTACAAAATGCGTACATATTTTGTAAATCTAAAATCAATTTAAAAACATAGTCCCGACCACCCATGACATCTCCCTCAACCAAGATGAGTGAATAATTACAATGAATCCCTTTTCAAAAACTCAAAAATTCCTAATCCAACCAAAAATTGAAAAAAAATAAAACTCCTCCCTTTCTACAATGTATCCATCCACATGAAACCCAAATTTCCAACCCTCAAAGGCCATTTCCCATGATACTAATTAAATAATTTTCCTCGGAAATGGACACAACAAGATGAAATGCATGCACAAGCGTGAATAGAAAAAATGCATAAAAAAATAGCAACTTGGTTTCTCAAAATTTCATCACAATCATTTGTCCATGAACATAATCAAAATTTCATCACAAGTGTATGTAGCTATACATTGCCTCTTAGTTAAGCACCCTTAACTTTATGCCAAAACACATTAATAAAGTCCCTCTTGGGCCTACCATATCCACACCCTCGATTAATCTACTCAATGCTCAAGGACCGTCGATTCAACTCAAAGACTTCATATAGAAAATCACTATGTTTTTTATTTAATCTTCTGAACTTGCTATAGAATGTAGAGATCGATTTTGCTAAGAGAAATTGTCTTTGTTTTGCTCCAAGGAATTGTCACTTTTGGTTGGTTTCCATGTTTTTAGAATAATGAAAATGGTGAACACCCATGAACTACCTAGAGTGTGTCGTGAGAGTGTTTCCAACCATGATCGAGTTAATTTTCACCCCTTTTCTTACCTCACATATCCTAATAGTCCCTCGCCCCTATCGTTTACATATACAACAATCCTAATCTACACTCAGAAAGACCTGCGGCCCTGACCTAGTAACTACTCCTAGAAACCTATCGTAAAACCCTTCTAACATTCTTACCTATCTCGGACCTTCTTCCCTTGGATGTTGTCCTAACTCTACATCTATCCTAAACTTCCATCCCTCTTAAAGACTATGTTTAAGACACGGGTCTGAGTTTTACCACCTGACATGCCCCCGAGCATGTTACCTTAACCATCTTTCTAAGCCTAACAAGTCATATCCTATTCTTACTTAAATTCATTAACTGAATGTAGTCACATTCTTATGATTGTGACATTTAAATTTAGTTGTTCTATCTCAACAAGTAATATTCATCCTCCTAATAAACCATCTTGTCATGTCAATCACATATCATAATACTTGGATCAAATTAATAAATATGCATGTGATAATTCTAAGATAACACTATCATATTCCACTTGTGATATCTTATTAAGTTGACATTGTTGTTATTGTCATTCTAGTCACAATCTCTGGTTGATTATTCAACATCTTAATCATTGATAGTCATCTCAGGTACATATGTAATCATATTGGCAAGAAAAACTCATACATATCCATTTCATTCCATGCCTGCACTTTGTCCTCCCCTCCAACCACAAGGCGTAATATGTTGAAATCAATAAATTTAATGTTATCTTATGAAGTCGATGGAAATATTGTTTTCTGCAAGGGACGTAAAGGCCAAAACATGTCAAAATAACACTCCTAAATTCTAAGAAGTTTAAACCCAAGTTTGTATGGAAAAGTCACCAATGAGGGTTAAGAAGTGCCTTAACTTCTAGAAAGAAGTTGAACGAAACTTACTTTTTAATTGTTAAATGTTTAATTTTAAGTTTTAAATGTATGTAAGTGAATGCCATTAAATTGCTTACTTGAGTTTGATTTCATACATTTTCAATTTTGAAGAGACATCATTATATACCATGTATATGTTTCTAATTATTTTCGTATTGATGCTTTTATTGTAGTTGCGGCTATGGATATGGACACAAATGCCGAGATATTGATTGAGCTTGCCCGCTTGATGGGAATTAGTGCATCTTTTAGTGGTGGTGATAGGATTTTCCGCTCACTTGCATCAACCTTGGACGCAATTGTTGACACCATTTCAAAGTCTAGCAATGTACTATATGATATTACATCATATAGAGAAAGAAAAAGACAAGAATATGTTGATGGGATAGACTACAATGCAATAAAAAAGTTGAAAATATCCAAAGAGCTCATATTTGCATTGTTTAGGGACCCTCGGTCGGGGGAAATCCCAAATGCAAACAAGCCCCATATCTCCATTGAGTGGTGCACATTTCAACCATTTGTTGATAACTTGATAAACATATGGTACATGGTTTTTGATATGCCACCACATAACAACAGGGAAATTCAATTGTATTTCCTTCGAAAGATGTATGCAGAGTTCGTGTTACATAAACATGTAAATTATTTTGATATCTTGTAGTTTCAGGGGATCAATGGGGGGATGCCCCAAAACCGACCCAATGCGAGGATTCGAGACCAGGATCGCCCTATCCCTGCACCTCGCAAGCAGTTTCCTGGGTCAGATGTCCCACCTGCACATTGTGTTATTCCACATACACATGATGCATTTTTTAGTTTGGCACGGGTGGTTGTTCGCCATGGCACTATGGTTCAGCATATGGGTGAGGAAGGGACATATGTCCCTAGTGTGTTACATACACCAAGTTGTCACCATGTAGGACCATCGTCTAGTGCAAAACCATCCACTAGTGCGGGACCATAGGCACATCCCCAACCTAGTATTGAGCCTCACGAGTGCACATCGTGTGGTCGTTCTTGCTATGTTCTTGCCTCAGATGTTTCTCTCAGTGGGTTTTTGAGTGAGGTATGTAGATGGTTAATTGTAATAAATTCTTCATTTATTTTCGTCTTTGTAGACATATATATAGTTTGAGATAATATATTAATTTTGTGAACTTGCAGTTGATGCTTTATGCTGGAAACGACGCCCCAGAGTCAGATGTTCCAAACTCTACAGGGGGCATGATGCTACCCATTTGGCAGGCCCATCTTATATAGCACCCATTGCCGTATCTCGCACCAAGGTAAACATTTTAAAAGGTCAGTTTTTTAATACTTGTTAATTTGTTAATTTCCACATACTTTACCTTTTAGTTCACTAATGCTATCTATGGTCTGATATTTACAATTATTAAACTTGCAGATGGAAGATCCTTCACTAGGGCAAGCTAAGGTGGAGGTAGCACCCATGGTCATACCATCCGAGGAAACATCTATGCTCCAGGTAAACAATTAAAAATGTCATTTTTTAAATACATGTTTGTTTGTTGAATCATGCATGTCTAACAACATGAGCACTTGTTGACTGTAGGCACCATCCGAGACATTTGGACCATTGCCTAGATTTGTATCTCCCTCTAGGCCATTCATGAACAAGGGTCGTGTGTATGTGAGGTGTCCTACTCCTAGAAAGACTCCAGCTTCCCACGACCATGGGCTTACTCAAACCATGGTAATGTATATACTTCGATGATATTTGTTGTTTAACTTGAAATCCAGTGCATAAATCATTTTTGTTAATGTTTGAATTGCATGTTTACTACATCAGGAACCCGAGTTGTCTACTCAAAACCTTGCATGATGGTTGATGTAGTAGTCAGTGCTATATCTGCAATGGAAACTGATCACACATAGGTATGTAACTATTTCAACATGATATTTACATAGTTTATTATTGTTGTCTATTGCTTATTGATGCATGTCTAACTATTTCAACATTTTGTGATTGTAGCCACCACCAACAGGAGCAGTTCCTGCCCCCCCCGGTTCGACTATCCTGGATGTTCAACCCACGGCTCCATCTTCTACACAAGCAATGCAATCCCCTTTGTCAGTTGAGGTTAGATGTCCTTCAGTGACCAAGTGTTTCATGCACTTTCCATGCACAAGTTGATAATTGTTGAGCTAATGTATTAGTACATAGTTAGTTGAATTTAACAATTGATATTTAATTTGCAGGATCCAGAGACACACACTGATCCTAGAGATGTGCCTAGAGAATCAACGTCGGGAAAGAACAAGAGGAAGCTTGAGTTTTGATGTGTGTTATGGGATATATGTACATTTGGATACTTGTACATGTGTCTTGGATAGTTTTGGATAGTTTTGGATATATATGTACTTTTCAATACATTCACTTTTGGAGACATATACATTGACTTCATTGTGCATGTACTTTTGGAGACATGTACATTGACTTCATTAGATACATGTAATTTTGGATACTTTTGGATTTATATGTACTTTTGGATACATGTACTTTTGGAGGCATGTACATTGACATTTCACTCATAAATGAATGATACATTTCACTTTGTATTTGTTCTTCGGTTTCCACATGTTCTTGTGTCAATCTATTGTGTTGATTTTTGTGGATTATCTATTACTCATTAATACGTTATGTCAAAAGAACAAACTATTATATTTAAAGGTTTCAACGAACTCACTACATGTGTGCACTAATTGGCATCTAATTAAAAATTGTGATTTTGGATTATCATTACAAGTTAATTCAAAGTTCTTGCTCGTGTAATTTAATCAAACTAAGTGCAATACAATGTTTTTCAAGGTTTCAACGAACTCACTCATGCACACTAATTGGATAGGTCTGATTAAAATTTGTGAGTTTGGATGATTAAATTACAACTTAAGTCAATGTTCAAGTGTAATTTAATAAAACTAAGTGCAATACATGCTACACATTTCATCAACGCCCAATATTTGATTGTACAATTAGATTCGACACTACATATGAGTAACTACATACAAGTGCTCAAAGCAACATTGGTGAAAGGAACAAACGTTACCTCGAGATTCGAGAAATAAAGTGCCTTCTATTGTTGGTTGGGAAGAATATGCTTGGATATCCTTATGGCTTGGAGATCATCTTCATGTAGATAAGTACTCTTGTTGTCATGTGTCATTAAGGTTTTTTCATGTGGTAAAACACTTCAGAGTTAGGGTTTGTTCATGGTTCCATTGTACTTGTTTTCTAAACATATAATTATTCTAAGAAAGGTTTCTAGGTTTTCTTCCCCATGAGGGTTTCCCGAGATAAAATGTTGTGTCTCTTGTGCATTATTATTCTTAACTAGATCCTACATGTTAAATTATTTATGTAAATTATTTGTGGTTAAATTTATGCATTGAACCAATGGTTATAATTGGTATAAAGCATTTATCTAGATCAAGTATTAAAAATTTAACATGGTAAAAGAGGTGAGCTGTCAAGAAGGAAATTATACAAGCCTTAAAAAACATAAACCCTAGGAGGACTGAAAGTCACCAAGTGTCATTGAATGAAATTTTCATGCGACTTGCAACTCGACATAACTCAAAAACCGAAGTTCGGACCGATGAACCGTCAACTTCATTGGTCTCTTGGCATGCGATTACCTCCAAGGGGCCCTCAACCTCGTGTTCTCAAGGCCCAATGGCTTCATTGTGCATTCATTTCATAAACTAGGGTTTTCCTCAGTTTCATTGCATGCAATCTTGCATTGGTGGTTCAACTCTGCAAAACCCTCCCCCAAGCCAGTGTTGGAAATGTTCCCATGTTGGAATTTCCCATACACACTTGCAGGAGCCAATGTCACACAATCTTGCTGCTCCGTTTTCTTTTTTATTCTAGGACGGAAAGTCATCCAATGTCCCTGAATGACATTTTCATGCGACTTGTAGCTTGACACAGCTCAGAAACCAAAGGTCAAAATGACGAACCGTCGACTCCGTTGGTCGCCTGGCATGCGATTACCTCTAGGGGGGCCTCTCCCTCGTGTTCTCATTGCCCTGAGGATTCATTGTGCATTCATTTCGTAAACTAGGGTTTTGCTCAGTTTCATTGCATGGAATCTCGCATTGGTGAGTAAACTCTCCAAAACCCTCCCCCGAGCCAGTGTTGGCAGTGTTCCCACATCGACATTTCCCATACACACTTGCAGGAGCAACCGGCACGCAATCTTGGTGCTCCGTTTGCTTTTTTGCTCTTAGACCAAAAGTCACCAAGTGTCCCTGAACGACATTTTCATGCGACTTGAAACTCGACATAGCTCAAAAACCGTAGGTTAGATCGATGAACCGTCGACTCCATTGGTCTCCTGGCATGCGATTACCTTTAGGGGGCCCTCTCCCTCATTTTTTCACGGCCCAGTGGCTTCACTGTGCATTCATTTCGTAAACTAGGGTTTTGCTCAGTTTCATTGCATGCAATCTCGCATTGCTGGGTCAACTCTACAAAACCCTCCCCTGAGCTAGTGTTGGCAGTGTTCCCATGTCGAAATTGCCCATACACACGTTTAGGAGCCAACGATATGCAATCTTGCTGCTTCGTTTGTTTTATTGCTCCCAGACTGAAAGTCACCAATTGTCCCTGAACGACATTTTCATGCAACTTGCAAGTCGACATAACTCAGAAACCGGAGGTCGGATCGATAAACCATCAACTCCATTGGTCTCCTGGCATGCGATTACCTCTTGGGGGCCATCTCCCTCATCTTCTCATGGCCCAGTGGCTTCATTGTGCATTCATTTCGTAAACTAGGGTTTTGCTCTGTTTCATTGCATGCAATCTCACATTGGTGGGTCAACTCTGCAAAACCCTCCCCGGAGCCCGTGTTGGCAGTGTTCCCATGTCGGCATTGTCCACACACACTTACAGGAGCCAACGACATGCAATATTGCTGCTCCATTTGATTTCTTGCTCCTAGACCGAAAGTCACCAAGTGTCCCTGAACCGCATTTTCAAGCGACTTGCAACTCGACATAACTCAGAAACCGGAGGTCAGATCGATGAACCGTCAACTCCGTTGGTCTCCTTGTGTGCGATTACCTCTAGGTGGCCCTCTCCCTCGTCTTCTCATGGCCCAGTGGCTTCATTGTGCATTCATTTCGTAAACTAGGGTTTTGCTCAGTGTCATTACATGCAATCTTGCATTGGTGGGTCAACTTTGCAAAACCCTCCCCCGAGTTAGTGTTGGTAGTATTCCCATGTCGGAATTGTCCAAACACACTTGCAGTAGCCAACGACATGCAATCTTGCTACTCCATTTTCTTTTTGGCTCCTGAACCGAAAGTCACCAAGTGTCCCTGAACGACATTTGCATGTGACTTGCAACTCGACATAACTTGGAAACCGGAGGTCGGATCAATGAACCATTGACTCCGTTGGTCTCCTGGCATGTGATTACCCCTAGGGGGTCCTTTCCCTCATCTTCTCATGACCCAGTGGCTTCATTGTGAATTCATTTTGTAAACTAGGGTTTTGCTCAGTTTCATTGCATGCAATCTCGCATTGGTGGGTCAACTCTACAAAACCCTCCCCCAAGCCAATGTTGGTAGTGTTCCCACGTCGGCATTTCCCAAACACACTTGCAGGAGCCAATGACATGAAATTTTGTTGCTCCGTTTGCTTTTTGGCTCACGGACCGAAAGTCACCAAGTGTCCCTGAACGGCATTTTCATACGACTTGCAACTCGACATAACTCGAAAACCGGAGGTCGGATCGATGAACCGTCGACTCCATTGGTCTCCTGGCATGCAATTACCTCTAAGGGGGCCTCTCCCTCATCTTTGCGTGGCCCAGTGGCTTCATTGTGGATTCATTTTGTAAACCAGGGTTTTGCTCAGTTTCATTGCATGCAATCTCGCATTGGTGCGTCAACTCTACAAAACCCTCCACCGAGCAAGTGTTGGCAGTGTTCCCACGTCGGCATTTCCCAAACACACTTGTAGAAGCCAATGGCAGGAAATCTTGCTTCTCCGTTTTTGTTTTGGCTCATGGACCGAAAGTCACCGACTGTCCCTGAAAGGCATTTTCATGCGACTTACATCCCGACTAGAAGGCCCATAACACCCAAACCGTGGCTCTGTTCGTGAATCCGTCGATTCCGGTGGGTCCAGGGTGTCGGGCTACATGGTACCATGGCCTCAGAGCAAATCCTCTAAGTGTCCCTGAATGGCCCCAGGGTGCCCGACTAGAATGCTCGTAGCACCCAAATCGTGGATCCGTTCATGCATAGGTTTTCCATAGAATGCCTAATCGATAAAGGGAATGTCACCTTCTCGGAGGAGAGAAGATCCCCCAATGAAATCAAATAGGAAAGTTATGTTTGGATATTCAAAGCCTCTGGATGGTTTCATCCATTTTCCTTCCGATATACTATGTATAAAAGCATCCAACGTCTTCCGCTTTTTTTCAGATATTGGATCCAGTGCAGCAGAAGAAATGCATTCTCCTTTGTCAAAGCATGGGAAACAACAGAAAGATTGTCATTCAGAGGAAATAGTTATGGAATATCTACTACATCAAGGTGTCTTCAAAAGAATGAAACTAAATCATTAACTGAATACATCAAGCTCCTGCACAAGATGGTAGTGTAAGGTAACCTTCAGAAAGGATTGAAAAGCCCATGGTAGTCCAGGGATTCCTTCCCATTAACTTGGCCCAATTACTCATGGATGCAGGCTAGAGAAACTTCAGAGAGCCTCGTACCCTAATGATTTTACCATCTTCATCTACTAGGGGAATATTCTTGCAAAGACTGGTAAGCTCTTCGAGTTATGGCAACATTTGATACACTAGCCAAATCTATGTTGTTGGAAGAACTTACATATTTCAACAAAGGAGCATTTTGCAAGGTGACTTGAAAATCCCTTCCAATTTTCAGTAATAAAACAAAGAAGTTCAATGTACATATTTTCAGGCAAGCTTGTCAACCAATCAGACAACTGAATACAGGGAGATAACCATGCCCAAAAAACTCAAGCTATCATAAAACTCTTGTTTATGAAGATAAGGATGGACTATGTGTACATTACGAGAATATAGATGAGTGAAGTTGCTTTGATGAACTTGTCCTCTTTCTTTGAGGCTGCCAATATGATCTCAATTTATGAGAAGCTTCCACGTAGCAATAATTTATACTCTGTATAAAGTGAATATTTTTACTTGTTTTAAAAAAAAATTCCCTCCCTTAACCCCGTTTTGTAGATCTGTGCTGGCCATTGTTTGGAGGGAGTTATCTCTCCCAATTCCGTGGCCATTTTCCATTAAATTGTGTGAAAAAATACAACATTTATTGTCCTCAACCTAGCTCATTTTACCTCTTCCTAGTTCAGAGGTGCTCATGCTCCTCTGTTTAAAATCACATAAATTTTGGACCGAGATATTGATGATGTGCAAGCAGGCTCGACCAACTGGTTGGTCCGGGTCCCTAAAAGAACGAAATACTCCACTCAACCCGCTTAAATGAATTTGAGAAATAATACCCCTGTGACTCTATTAGGCTAGTTTTGACGGTTAAAAATTTCAGGTGGGTAGGCCATAAAAGGTTGATCAACTTCTAAAACCGCGCACCATTTCTAAAACCAAAGTAAGCAGTTTAGGTATAACTCTTACCTGCAGCAGATTATCCAGTGACCATAATTCATGTCAGACTCAGTGGCAGGTGCAGACTGAGAGAACCTAACATAAAATCCAAGAGAAAAAGGTGAAGAGGGGGAACTCATTCGTATTTGCATAGCTGGGCATTTTTCTCTGATATCAAAAAAAAATAATAACTAATATCAGAGAAAAATGCCCAGCTATGCAAATTATTTCTATGTGGAAGCTTCTCATAAATTGAGATCATATTGGAAGCCTCCCCTATTAATTTATATGATGTTGCAAGGATTTTGTAATGTGACATGGTTTTTCTCTACGCTAGCATTCCCGACTAGAATTTTAATCATTCATGTCACGTCCAATTGAATTTTAATGGGTCCAATTGAATTTAATGGAGTCTAGGTTCCCATGCTCCCGTCAAATTAGGCCCATCATTGAATGAAATGAATCTAGCTAAGATGTTGAATTTAAATCATTCATGTCATGTCCAATTGAATTTTAATGGAGTCAGTGAAGCTATCTAATGCAACAGTTGCAGGTTAATCTACGAAAATAGGGTTTTGCTTAGTGAGGGAGTGTGCAACTTTTGCACATGGGGGTCAACTTTGCAATATCCTCCACCAGGAACTTACAGATAGCGTTCCCAGTAGGAACCTACCTAGACACACTTGTAGGAATCCCCGAAACAGGTTTTGCTGCACGGTTGGAATTCTATTCCCCCGACAAGTATCCAGCAGGTGTCCGTGAAGGCATTTTGGATGTGAGACAGAACGAGCCATAAAATGACGACCGTGGCTCCAATCGATGAACCATCAAATCCGTTGGATTCAGGACATCCGGATAGTGCTAGGGGTGCCCCTCTCCTCTGGTCTCGTGGCCCAGGTGTCACCTTGCAGGTCCATCTTGGAAACTAGGATTTTTCTGAGTGAGGGAGTGTGCAATTTTTGCACACGGTGATCAACTTTGCAAAATACTCCACTGGGAACTTATGGCTAGCGTTCCTAGCTGGAACCTCCCTAGACACACTTGTATGACTCCACGTAACCAGGTTTTGCTACACGGTTGGAAATCTATGCCCCCGACAGGTATCTAGCAGGTGTCCTTGAAGGCCTTTTGGATGTAAGACGGAGCGAGCCATAGAATGACAACTGTGGTTCTGATCGATGAACCATCGACTCTGTTGGATTCAGGATGTCCGGATAGTTCTAGGGGTTCCCCTCTCCTCTGGTTTCATAGCTTAGGTTTCACCTTGCAAGTCCATCTTGGAAACTAGGGTTTTTTCTCAGTGAGGGAGTGTGCAATTTTTGCACACTGTGGTCAACTTTGCAGAATCCTCCACTGGGCACTTACAGCTAGCGTTCCCAGCCGGAACCTCCATAGACACACTTGTAGGACTCCATGGAACCATTTTTTGCTACACTGTTGGAATTTTATGCCCCTGACAGGTATCCAGCTGGTGTCCCTGAAGGCCTTTTGGAAGTGAGATGGAACGAGCCATAGAATGACGATCGTGGCTCCGATCGACGAACCATCAACTCCGTTGGATTTAGGACATCCGGATAGTGCTAGGTGTACCCCTCTCCTCCGGTCCCTTGGCCCAGGTGTCACCTTGCAGATGCATCTTAGAAACTAGGGTTTTGCTCAGTGAGGGAGTGTGCAATTTTTGCACACAGGGGTCAACTTTGCAAAATTCTCCACCGGGCACTTACGACTACTGTTGATGAGGAGATGTTGATGAGGAACCTAGAGATGACAATGATGATGAAGATTTTGATGATGATGATGGTGATGATGATGAAGATGCTGCTGATGATGGTGATGGTGATGAATATGATGATGAAGATGATGAGGATGAAGAAGATGATGATGATGGAGATGTTGATGAGGAAGGGGGAGATGACAATGATGATGAAGATGTTGATGGTGATGATGGTGATAATGAAGATGTTGATGATGATGGTGATGGTGGTGAAGATGATGATGATGATGATGATGGCGATGTTGATTATGAACCTAGAGATGACAGTGATGATGAAGGGTTTGCTCAGTAAATTTATCAAGCTTTTGGGTTTCATGCTAGTGGCACCATTGTGGAGAGGGTGAAGAGACCTAGTGTTACTTGTAGGGAGATTAGGACATATTGGAGGAAGTATCTAAATGGTACATAGGGTTTAGTGGTAGGGTTTGGTTGAGGGTTAGGGTTAGAGTTATAGAAGGAAATTGAATTATGTCATTTCTCTAATGTACATTTTATATTAATGGTATGGCTTGGTCTAAGGTGGTGCTCTCAAATAGCTAATTCATTATGAAATATTTAACAAGACATGAATTAAATTTAATATAAGTGTATTGTTAAATATAGTGAGCATTGAGCATGGGAAACCAAATCTATGAATATGTGTATTGTTAAATATAATTTTGTTGGGTGAAGCCAATAACCAACATAATCAACATAATATAATCTTAGGGTTTATTGATCATATGTAAAAAATGGCATATTCATAAACTTGACATACAAGAGAACTTTTGGCATATTTATAAACAACGTAAATGTAAATTTGGCATATCAAGAACACAAAATTGACATATTCATAAACAACATACATGAGAAAATTGAGCATATATCAATATTCAATTACAAATAGTATAAATAATATAGTGTTAAAAGTATGTAACATACCTCATCATGCTAGATCCCACCTATTATCATACAACCAAGCCCTTAGGATCATCTCTTATACTGATGGTCTCCATTAGTCTCTCGTGCTCTATATCCAGTAAGAAGTAGCGTACCTTAGATATATTTTGGCTAGGCATTGTTCGTACCTGGAGTTTTGTACCAATGATTAAGTTGGTAAAGTGATACACACTTGCACTTGGTTTGTAATCCTTGTAAACATATCCACCCTTCTTTCTTGCATTGTTTTCCTTTGTCAAGTATTCACCTTTAACAACCATATACTTGGTTAGGTAGTGGTTGTTTTCATCGTCAGTCATGGACATAATGAGGGTTTGCTTTCCATCTATACAGCGTTCCAACTAGTAATCACCACCCCATTCACTACTTTTGAGGCAACCACTATGTATATGTGCCCTGCATAATAGGATTGTAGGTATATGATCAAAATATTTTTCGTGCAATACAAGGCCATTAATGTGCATTTGAAGACTACGTAAATAAACAAAAAATGTTAAGGAAATGCATCATACCAGGTTGTACAAGGTCTAAAACATGATCAAAATATGCAGAAATAGATGATTGGTCTTCTTCCAACAAAGTTAACTCAACAATTGCACACTGATAAAGTGGAAGTGATATGCGATCCCATCCATCAACCCAATCCGATGATTCACACCCATCCTAGTCACCATCGCAACAAGGAGGGAAAAAACAAGCAATTTTTTTGGTCCAAATTTCAAATACTAGGTTATCAGAGCTTCGAACCAAATGGAAGTTACGAGTCCCTAGAACAATATTGCATCCCCATGCATGTTAACGATCTATGTCTACTACCTCCCAAAAAAATCTCTCCACATGTCTCTTTCTTTTGGATTCTACTCGCACAGTTGATTCCTCTCCCATTACTGGCATGCAACACCTGACTATAGATTGACCATTTTGAATAGTAGATTCTATAGATACTTTCAATTCCTCTCTTCGTAGGGATGTTTTGACACATGCTCCGACTCCATCATGCTCTCCTTTACCATTCCCAGTCTCAAAATAGTTCCACATATGTGGTACTTTGTTGTTTTTATGCAATGAACACAACCATTGAAATATACGTGCATTTTTTAACTAACCAGCACATCCATCAGACCAAATCCAGTGTCGATCCATCTGTATGTTCATTCCCTTCAAGTGATCATAGAACATGATCAAGCAATGATGTACATAGTGGAAGTCGTGGCACCTATCATCACTTATGTAGAAGTGATATTCCTTCATAATTTCTCTTTGATCCTCAGTGCTATTTGGGCCATGCCTATATGTGATATGGACATCAAGGAAACCTGTTCAGAGTGATAATACTGAATTTGGATCTCATTTTGAAGCATCAAAGTGTAGTTCTTGGAAAAATCAACAACTGAAAGAATAGTACCACAGGGAAATGTATCTCTACATATTCTAAACTGTTCATCGTGCCAAGTGGACATGATGAACATAATCGTGTGTCTTTTCAATAAATTCCTTGACGAAGTCACTAACTGGTACCTGGTGACACAAAATGATCTCAATGTGAATTTTTTTATAAGCAAGGATTGAAATGTAACTGTTCAAACCTAATTTTATAGATATAAATGCATACTTGAGATGTCACCAATTGTATTTTTTGCTTTCTTTCCCTGGGACTATTTCATAGCTGATATATTTGAAAATTTTCAAGTCTACAACCATTTTCCCAAATTCACTGTCTCCACTCTCGTGCATACATTGGCTCAATAATGCCATTCCAACACAGTTGGGGAATGTTCCATCCAAACAAGATTTTGCATGGTATGTTTACCCCTCAGGCCTATTGCACGTGATGCTATGAATGAATTCTCTTGATGAAGTCAGTGGTGATGTCAGGGAGCAATCCTGCACATGGTTAGTATGCAACACATGATAAATATACAAAAATGTTTCATAGTAATATTCATATTCTACATGGTATCTACAACAACAAGTGTTACGAAGAGTATTTATTCTAGCATACCATGGATTACATTTCTCAAAAGATCTTTGACCCAAGTTTAGGTGTCTATGTTCATTCCTAAATTTCTTGTATAGTTCTGTCTGTGTTATATCAAGAAGATGCTTAGTATGTGATTCACGATCCTTTGAACCCCTTCTCAGTTTTAGTACATCCTTTCGGTTTGAAGAAAGCCTTGTGTGATCATGCCAAAAACTCTGCACTAGTCCCTTTACTACATCAACTAGCTTCATGTCACGACGTGGCAATCAACCAATAAAGGCCCAAAAATTTGTCTGATCAGTTGTGTCAAGATGTTCTCCTCTAATAGAATACCTACGAAGGGTTTTTACATTCAAATTAACTAGTTTGGATGTAGGCCTGAGAATACGAAGGACCCTGGTGTTCTTATTTGCAATTGCTTGTGAAAACACACGATGAGCCGCATTGCGTTCCTTTGAACGTGTGTTCTTACCAATTTTACCAAATGCATATACTAATTTTTTAACTATATGAGAACTTGGTTCAGAATTCTTTATCATCTTTATCCCTAACTTTTTCCTGACAACATTCATGCTCCTAGATTTTAAACAATGATAAAAATAATCTACATTTATCTCCATCACATTTAGAAACAAAATATTTATCAAGTATCTATTGAGTTTGATAAGCAATACTACGTTTAGAAAGTGTACCTCCAATGGAATTGAGGAGACTTTCATCAACTTGTATACGCTTCAGATTTCTTTGATGTGTGCTCGCTAATGGAGGTAAGGGGGTTGGAATTATACCATGTAGCGCATCACCAAGACGCTCTAGCGTTTTAGTAGTAGCTTGGTGTCCTTCATTCTCTTCCTGGTATTTGGATGGTGGAAGTCCAACATCCTCATCGATGGTATGTGGAAGTCCAACATCCTCATCGATGGTCCAGATAACATTTTCTTCTTCAACAATAGGCAACATGTACAACGCCTGTCTGACTTCATCACTTGTATAACAACATCCGGACAACAAATTTTTTGTTTCTTCATGAGCTTCATATTGAGATGGTAACTTATCACTTTGAATTGAAGTGGGAATTGAAACATCCCCTAATGAGCACCTACGTTTTGCTTCTTGATTACTTCCATGGGGTGCTTGTTCAAGAACTATTGTGCAAATTGAAGGTCCCTCTTGTCATGGATTAATAGGATGAACCGTGGTATCCTCTACAATTGGATTTGGATTGGTTTCCAAAGAAAGCCTCCGATTCATCATGTGTATTCTTTTCTTTTCTTTCTCTTCTTCAATGACTTCTTGAGGTCTCTTCTTCCTTGCTGATTTTCTTCCTCGGTTACGTGGATTCCCCATCACAACAATGATCAATTCAATATAGTTTGTTTTTGTTGCTCCTCAATTACAATCTTTCAAACCTTTAGTGATTTCTAGAACTATAGATCCTTCAAGGTGCTTCAATATTCCTTCTCAAATGTTCATCTTTCCCATCAAAACAATGATGAATGAGAAAATTTACTTTTGGTGCTCTTCAATAATAAGCAAATGAAAGTTAAATAATAAATTGTTTGGGCTCTTTGATTTTCTTGTACAATTGTTTATATTGTTGATGTATATGTAACTTCATAAGGTATTTCATATATGTATATTGTACTCCTATAGAGATGGTATTATTCCTCTATACGGAATTGTTTGTATTCCTATAGAGATGTTATTATTCCTCTAAACGGAAGTGTCGTCATTTATATTGTAAGTGTCGTAACTTATACTTGATGGGTTATTATACAACCTTGTTGGGGTTGGTCCCGTATAAGTCATGTGGGTCAAAGGGTTATTAGACCACCCTATTGGGTATCATCCCAGTCAGCATTGTGTTATGTGGTTAAGTTGAGGCCAACCTAGTAAATGTTATTAGGCAAGTCAAGTCAAGTATAAATAGAGTGCAGGAGGCACTCTATTTCATCATTATGTTCTCTCACGCACTTTTTGGAGAGTGGATCACTTGTGGAGGAGGAGAATATGCTGCTAGGAGATGTCTATCTCTTATGCTTGGGTTGTATCATTGCTCTATCTATCTCTGAGGAAGTTATTGGGGTTTTTCACCTTTATGGTTTTCCCCAAGTAAATTATGTGTCTATTGTATGCTTGCATTATTGTGTCCATGATTGATATGTTGTAGATATGTTGTACATATTGTTCTCTCAGTTAAGATCCTAGATCAGACTGAAGTAAATTATGAAAAATTAACATGGTATCAGAGCTAGCCTGAAAGAAGGCATGGTATGGCATGTATGACACTTGTTGCACTTGCGATGCTAGGGCTTGATATAGAAAAAACCAATCATCGTATAAATTTCACTATAAAGCCATTCTCGTGAAGTTCAAGGATCTGAAACTTTTACAAGTCGAAGATCAGATCCCCATGTATCTTGTGTCCAAAGGACAACTTCTAATTCGTTGTATTTTGTGTTTTACGATCTGTACAATCTAGGTTTTCTGCCTCTTCCAGATCTAAGTCATAAACAGGTGACCTTGGAAAAAAGGTCATAACTTGGGCTAGGAAGATCCAAATGAAATTTCGTAAAATGTGACATGTATTGCACGGACTTTAATTTCTCAGGTAAATTTTTTAGAGGTCGAAACTTAACCAGTGACACGTGGAATGTCGTACAAGTTTGCTCTCTTGTTTTATCCCATAAACAGGTCATGTTACGACACTTGGCATAACTCTCTCTTAGAGAATCCAATTGAGGTAAGACCTATGGGGTTGGAAAGATGACAGGTTGGGCTACCATAGGTAGACGTTTCAGACCCTGTGGATTGGAAAGTTTTGAGTTACACAAGGAACAATCAAGTACATAGTTCTGTCAGAACATAATTATTTTTTAGCACCTTCATTCATGGCTTCTAAAATTTAGCGTTTCAGAGAAAGTTGGAATTTTTGTAATCGGAGACCACAGATGGATGCTACTCATCAAAATCTAAATTTAAAGACCAGCATCATATTTTTTGGTTGGGAAGAAGGCCGAGATTGATCAAAACCCAGTTCGGGACTTTGATCGGAAAGACGAAAAATCAGGGCTTCTGCAAAAGTTGGAATTTTGGAAATCTGTGACCGCGGTTGGAAGCTCCTCAGAAAAATCGAAGCTTAGATTTTTTAATCAAACCTTTTGGTTGGGTGAAGCTCCAGGAAACTCAAACCCTAACTCAGGGTCCTCCCTAGTGAATTTGGAAATCTAAAAGGCAATTTTGAGGGGTGAAACTTTGCAGTTTTCAAAATTTGAGTATGCCAACTTGACCAGCTCAGAAAGGTGCATCTTTCTATCCTTTCAGAAGTTTGAAATTCAAAGTTTGAATTTTTAGGGTTTCTATCACAAACCCTAATCCAGCTCCAGATCCAGTTCCTGCAAATCAAGTGGATTGGGTTAATCCTAGAAGAGAATGCATTGGTCACCTGCATAAGTGAAGAAGTTCATGTTTCAGAGGGAGATGAGGCTAAGGCCTTACATAAGAAGATTACAAGCAATCTTGACAGGTATGACTTACAGGTATGTTTCGAATTTTGTTCATGGTTAAGTTTATGATATGTTTGACTTCATATCATTGCAGTCTTGATTAATTACTAGAATTGTCGTATCACCTTAATAAAATTATGAATACATGAAAAGAAGATATTCATTGATTAAGGTTTTGACACTTATGATTGTACTAATGCATTGTGATGTTGTATGAGGTTTATGTTGTTCGCTAACATGAAAGGTACACCAAGAAAGACAAATCATGTTCTACTTCAAGAACATATGATCCTGGTGACATGAAAACAAAGATTCATCCATCACATAGAATATCTACTTACGTGGTATGTATAACTTGGTTCTATAATGGTTAACTTATGAGACATGCAGGTTACTAGCACAAGTCATTGAAGAGAACCAGAAGACATCATGCGGGTATGTTAGACATAACTAGCTAACATAGTAATCCAGGTATGTTTTTCCTATATCTAGTTAGAATCTTACCTTGTGTTAGGATCACTTATATAAGCATAATTGGTATGATTGGTTATGTTTATTCATAAAGTTAGAAATGTAAGTAATCAAGGGTTTATGCATATTATGTCTCTTATCTTGATTGATGATTTGACTAACCAGAAGAGTCCTATGATCAAATAAGAATATGCATGAGTAAAAGAAGTCTTCCCTGAAACCTTGAATACTAATGTTTATTATCCGTGTTTGAAATAATCATGACTATACATGTTTAAGATTATTGTGTTTTGATAGTATTAAGATTATACTAATGAATGTGTGATTATGTATGAAACCTCGAGGATGACACAATGATGATACTAATAAGCATGCATAGTGTATAAGGATGGATATAAGTTCAAGGAGAGGTAATCCAAGAAGCAAAGATCAAGAGGGAGCACACTTCAGTAGTTTCTGCAAGGATGTAGATATTCAGAGGGAGTTGACCACTTCTCATAATCCACATCAGAATGAAGTTGCAGAAAGGAAGCAAAGACTGAGAGGGAGTCAACCCAACAAACAAACAAAGATAAGTTTTTGAATTATCAGTCCTTGCATATTTGATTGTTTAAATAATACTGTTCAATAGTGTATATACTGATGTTCCTAGAATTAGGTTGTGTATTATGCATATTAGAATAGTTGCATTGATGAACAAGTATACTACTAATATACATTGGTAAGTGGCCTATGGCACTGTACAACATTCCATTGCTACTTATCTAGAATGAAACCTCTTTGCTGACATGTTGGGAGTTGTGCACACTCTTAACAATGTTCTGGTAGAGATTGGAAGGCATCTAGAAAGTTACGGGATATGGATAAATGTTGTATTGAAGCATTGGCTAAGATAATTGCATGATTGTATGACATATTTCTTTATGTGTAAGAATTTGTTCTAAAAACTATGAGATGTTCCTAATTATGCAATTTAACTTGTTTTGTAGGAAAGACCCTATACCATCACCTACAAAAGAAGGACTACAACATTTGTTCAGCAACAAAGTTATCTATTGAAAATATGGAAGATATTGAAGTTCCCAGGATCTGGGAAGAATGCCATCATCGAGGAGTACCAGTCGATCATGAATGATGTTTGGGATGAGAAGTCTGTCGTGACTTCCATGTGGTTCTATAAAGATCAAGTATGCTGCTGATAGTAGCATAGAGACTTTTGCTCCTGTATCCATATCCACTTCCATCATATCAGTACTTGCTGCAGTGATGAAGTGGAAGATACACCAGATGGATTTCAAGATAGCTTTCTTGAATGGTGTAGTCAAGGAGGAAGTGTATGTGGAGAAGCCACTTGGTTCTGAGACACATGACAGGGAGTCATATATGTGCAGAACTTGGTATGGTAGGATGGATAGCTTTCTATCTAGTTTGGGATTTACCAAGAGTAAAGCGGATTCCAACCTTTACTACGAGGTTGAGGAAGGAAATCCAGTGATACTACTTTTATATGTGGATGACCTGTTTGTTACAGGTGAGGATAGATTGATTTCCGACACACAGCGGAAGCTTGGTGCCGAGTTTGAGATGAAGAAATTTGAGATGATGCACTACTTTCTAGGCATGGAGGTGTGGCAGAGTGTAGATGGAATCTTCCTTGGACAAGAGAAGTATGCAGTAGAGATCCTAAAGAGGTTCAGGATGATGGAATGCAAGGCCATGGCCACACCTATGGCATCGAACTTGAAGCTTCTGTGTGATGCTTCATCTGAGTCGGTTGATGTCACTATGTATCGTCAGATGATTGGGTCCTTGATGTACCTGACGAACACGAGACCAAATATTTGCTTTGCGGTGAACACATTGAGCCAGTTCCTGACGGATCCGAGGAGTGTTCACCTAGTTGTTGTAAAGCATATTCTGAGGTACTTGAAGGGTAGAGTTGACTATGGGCTCAAATATGATGCGAATCAAAAGTTTAACCTACAGGGTTATGTTGATTCAGATTGGGCAGGCAGTGTTGTAGATAGGAAGAGCACTTCTAGGTGCTGCTTCAGTATGGGATTAGGTGTGATCTCTTGGTTTAGTAGGAATCAGTCCTGTGTAGCACTAAGTACAGCTGAAGCAGAGTATTTTGTATCTTTTTTAGCTAGTTGTGAGGTAGTATGGCTTCGGAAGTTACTGTATGAGTTATTTGGTCTCCCACTGGAGGCTACTGGTATCTTTTGTAACAACCAGAGTTGTGTGAAGCTATCTGAGAATCCGGTGTTCCATGGCATGTCGAAACACATTGAGATCAAATATCACTATATCAGAGATATGGTGCAAAGAGAAGCAATGAAGCTCCTGTATGTTGTGACAGATGAGCAGGTTGCAGATGTGTTGACGAAGCCACTAGCCAAAGTGAAGTTCGAGTACTTCAGAAAGAGGCTTGGTGTTCTTCAGATTGATGACACTTCGAGGAAGAAGTGATAGACACATTTGCAGGAACCATTCCAAGCATGGTGAGAGGAGGATTCTTCCCATGGCTGTGGATGTAAGTGTTGGATGATGAGCATTAGGACGATGCTCCAGTTACTGCTCTGTATATGCATCAGGTGGATGCTGGAGATGATTGGTTGGATCATTTATATGTATATGTATGTATGCATCATGTTGGATGTTGGATATGATCAGTTGGATCATTTATATATATGTATGTACGCATCATGTTGGATGCTGGATATGATCAGTTGGATCATGGGTATGTATATGTAGATGTATCAGGTGGATACATTGTATGATCAGGTAGATCATGTATGTTGATATGTATCAAGTATGATTAGGTGGATCATGTATTTGTATATGTATCAAGTGGATACATTGTATGATCAGGTAGATCATGTATGATGATATGTATCAGGAAGATACTATGTATGCATCAGGTGGATGCATTGTATGATCAGGATGATCATGGATGATGGGCTTCAGGATGTTGCTCCAGATATGCATCAAGATGATGTAGTGATGAGTATCAGGACGAGACTCTAGATGATATGCATCAAGATGATGATATGATGATGATCAGGATGATCATATGTATTAGGTGGATACATTACATAATCAGTTGGATTATGTGTGATGAGTTCCGGAGACACAGATGCACAGTGCCTTTCCGACATGGTGGTAGATGTGTTCTCCCATGTGCGTTGATGCAAGTGCAGAGTCTTTCCGACATGGTGGTAGATGTGTTCTCCCATGTGCGTTGATGTAAGTGCAGAGCCTTTCCGACATGGTGGTATATGCATTCTCTCATGTACATTGATGTAAGTGCAATGCCTTTCCGACATGGTGGTAGATGTGTTCTCCCATGTGCGTTGATGTAAGTGGAGAGCCTTTTCGACATGGTGGTAGATGTGTTCTCCCATGTGCATTGATGTAAGTGCAGAGCCTTTCTGACATGGTGGTAGATGTGTTCTCCCATGTGCATTGATGTGAGTGCTGATCCTTTCCCAGATGGTTAGAGGAAAGTCCTTCCATGCCGGTAAGTGTAAGTATTGTGTTGTGTGCATCTGGATTGTGCTTTGTGGACGATGATTAGTATGATTATGAGTATCGGGATGATACTTCGTGGTTGTGGACAGGTTGTTCAGTTACATGTAAAAGATATTGGGAGATCTGATAGGTTGAGCAGTATGCTCGTAATTAGTCCTGGGATGCTCTTTCGAGGTTTTGTTGATGCACGTAATCAGTCCTGAGGATTCCATAGTATGGCCAGTAATGATGAAGACTTGCAGGTGGTGGGCCTACATCCAGTATGAAAAAGGACTGGCTTTGTAGAACTTCCTATGATGAGTAGATTCAGAGATTGATTGAGATAGCAACAGCAGTGATGATGATGATGATTCAAGGACGATGCATCGATGACAATGATCTAGAGAAGAAGACTTGTGCTAGAAGACCTGTGTCAAGAAATACCTTCCTAGTTAAGAGGGAGTGTTGATGTATATGTAACTTCAGAATGTATTTCATATATGTATATTGTACTCCTATAGAGATGGTATTATTCCTCTATACATAAGTGTTTGTATTCCTATAGAGATGTTATTAATCCTCTATACGAAAGGGTCGTCATTTATATTGTAAGTGTCGTAACTTATACTTGATGGGTTATTAGACCACCTTGTTGGGGTCGGCCCTGTATAAGTCATGTGGGTCAAAGGGTTATTAGACCACCCTATTGGGTGTTGGCCCAGTTAGCATTGTGTTATGTGGTTAAGTTGAGGCCAACCTAGTAAAGGTTATTAGGCAAGTCAAGTCAAGTATAAATAGAGTGCGGGAGGCACTCTATTTCATAATTTTGTTCTCTCACACACTTTTTGGAGAGTGGCGCACTTGTGGAGGAGGAGAACCTGCTACTAGGAGATGTCTATCTCTTATGCTTGGGTTGTATCATTGCTCTATCTATATCTGAGGAAGTTACTGGGGTTTTTCACCTTTATGGTTTTCCCCAAGTAAATTATGTGTCTCTTGTGTGCTTGCATTATTGTGTCCATGATTTATATGTTGTAGATATGTTGTACATGTTGTTCTCTCAGTTAAGATCCTAGATAAGATTGAAGTAAATTCCGAAAAATTAACATATATCCACCATCACCATGAAATGGTCTTGAAGCTTGATATTTTATCTTGTGTGCTCCTCAAATATAGGCAAAATGAATCTTTCAAAGACCTTATCTTTGGTGTTATTCAATTGGATATTCTTCAAGCTTGTTGATTATCTTCCTCAAATATGGCCATATACACCACACTGAGCAACCATGAAACATGTCCTCAATGCTGCACCTGCATAACAAAAATAATGATGGAGATGGTGTAGAGTGTGAGTATTTACAATGGTGGGATCATGTTGTTCGAAAAAATCGCGGGATTTGTTGTTTTGGCTTGGACAGAGTAAAGTTGCTCTCAGACAGGGACAGTCCACTATTTATAGAGTTACAAAACACGCATGCATTATATAAAGCTAAAACGCGCACGCGATATGAAGAATAAAAACACGTACGCGATATGGTTAAGCACAATAAATAGGTTAGGTGCACGACCAAGGCAACAAATAAAATAAAAAGAAAACAAATGTTTTGTATGGTTTAATACCCCCCTAGCTCTCTCCCAATAATCCCTAGATACCCCCTATCTCTTTCTAAATATCTGTCCCTCATTCTCTCTACATCCCTCCCTACATGTTTATTTCATGTTTATTTCTCTCCCTTACTCTAGCCATGTCCCTACCACCCCACTCTCCATCTCTCCACCATCTATTTATCTTTGTCATTATCCCTCCCTATAACACTCTCTCCCTTCATCTCCCTTAATCACTAACCCTCTATGCCTTTATCCCTCCCCCCTGCCCTCTCTCTCTTACCTTGTTCCTAGAGCCCCTCCCCCATAAAGGCCTTTAGACTCTCTTCTAAAAATTAATCCCTAAGTGCATAAGTGTACAAGATGATGAGGAGGAGGAGGGTGATGACAATGAAGATGATCATGATGCAGATGAAGATGATAAAGATGATGATGTTGATGAAGATGATGGTGATGACGATGAAGATGTTGAATATGATGATGAGGGTGATGAGGATGAGTATGATGGTGATGAAGAAGATGACGATGATGGAGATGTTGATGGGGAATGGGGAGATGTCAATGATGATGAAGACGAGGATATAAGATGATGATGATGATGATGGTGGTGGAGATGATGATGATGATGATGATGAAGGTGATGATGATGGTGATGATGAAGATGTTGATGATGATGGTGATGGCGATGGTGATGAAGATGATGATGATGAAGAAGATGATGATGATATATATGTTGATGAGGAACCTAGAGATGACAATGATGATGAAGATGGAGAAGATGATGATGATGGTGATGATGATGAAGACATTGATGATGATGGTGATGGTGATGAAGATGATGATGATGATGAAGAAGAAGATGATGATGATGGAGATGATGATGAAGAAGGGGGAGACGACAATGATGATGATGATGCCGATGATGATGATGATGATGCCGATGATGATGAGGAAGGGGGAGATGACAATGATGATGAAGATGTTGTTGATGATGATGATGGTGATGATGATGAATATATTGATGATGATGGTGATGGAGATGGTGATGAAGATGATAATGATGATGATGGTGAAGAAGATGATGATGACGATGGAGATGATGATGATGATGATGATGATGATGACGATAGTTTTGATGCTGATGGTGATGATGATGATGATGATGGTGATGATGATGGTGATGGTGATGGTGATGGTGATGGTGATGGTGATGATGATGATGATGATGATGAAGAAGATAATGATGAAGAAGATGTTGATGAAGAACCTACATATGACAATGATGGTGAAGATGTTGATGATGATGATGATGTTGATGATGTTGATGGTGATGAGAATGATGATGATGATGATGAAGAAGAAGATGATGATGATGGAGATGTTGATGAGGAACCTAGAGATGACAATGATGATGAAGATGGTGATGTTGATGAAGATGGTGATGATGATGAAGACGTTGATGATGATGAAGATGGCGATGAAGATGTGTAAGTTTTAAACCTTAACAGTGAAGTACAAACATATATCGATTCTTAAGCATTTACAGACAATACACAATGGCACACACATTACACAGAGATTTTCACCTGGAAACCCTTAACCGGGAAAAACCAGCAAAACTTAGAGCCGCATAGCTCCTTTTTCATTATATGTTTATTTTTACATGTACAATACAATAAATGGTATTCTGCAGCATCTAAAACCCTAATTCGTTTACCCGAATTAGGTTACAACCCTAATTCCTTTTACCGGAATTAGATTAGACTACAATGGGTCGAAAAACGCGAAAAAGCAAAAAGCAACCCAAAAAAATTTTGCGCTCCGCGCGGACTCCGGGGGCCTAACGGCCCCCTCCGTGTCGTTTCGGAACCTAACGGTCCGAAACGAAGGGGGTGGGCCCTGTCGGGCTACCCCCCCCCTCTAAACCCCCCCCTCCGGACGCGCCCGGCGCAGGCGAATCGAAGGTGCCGTAGGGATCGTGTTGTACACGCAGCGACCATGTGAAGAGATATAACATACCCAACAAGATGATGATGATGATGATGATGATGATGATGATGAAGATGATGATGAGGAACCTAGAGATGACAATGATAATGAAGATGTTGATGGTGATGGTGATGATGATGTTGATGGTGATGATGATGGTGATGGTGATGGTGATGGTGATGTTCAGATGATGATGATGACAATGAAGAAGATTATGATGATGATGGAGATGATGATATGATGAGGAAGATGATGATGATGATGAAGATGTTGACGATGATGACGGTGGTGATGATGATGAAGATGTTGACGATGATGATGATGGAGATGTTGATGAGGAACCTAGAGATGACAATGATGATGAAGATGTTGATGTTGATGTTGATGATGATGGTGATGTTGGTGATGGTGATGGTGATGGTGATGGTGATGGTGATGGAGATGATGATGATGATGATGATGATGATGATGATGATGACGATGGAGATGGATATGTTGATTTGAAGATGATGATGATAGTGATGATGATGAAGATGTTGATGATGGAGATGACCATGATGATGGAGATGTCGATGATGATGGTGATGGTGATGACGATGAAGATGTTGAAGATGATGGTGATGGTGATGGTGATGAAAACGATCATGATGATGATGATAATGATGAAGGAGAAGATGATGATGATGGAGATGTTGATATGATGATGATGAAGATGATGATGATGGTGATGATGATGAAGATGTTGATGATGATGGTGATGGTGATGAAGATGATGAAGATGTCGATGATGAAGAAGATGATGATGATGGAGATGTTGATGAGGAACCTAGAGATGCCAATGATGATGAAAATATTGATGATAAAGATGTTGATGATGATGATGATGGTGATGACGATGAAGATGTTGATGATGATGGTGATGGTATTGATGATGAAGATGTTGATGATG